>JAJIBD010009948.1:0-39872 GCA_021461705.1 Cryptotis parvus | reverse complement strand
GAAGTAGAGAAGTCAGGAATTATTTTCTTACACATTCCAATTTTAAAATCAGTTTCTTCATATATAACATGGAGAAACAAAATTATCTAGGTTCAAATGAGGTAATATTGTAAAAAATGGCTTTATACTGAAGTACTTTTGAGTCTTTAATCTTTGCAATTGATTCATTTAAAAATCAGTCATATTTAAAAAAAAACACACGTAGTTGTCCACACCCTCTTCTCATCTTATGTCCGAACAGTAATCCTTACTTCATTAATATTTTAAGCATTCTTTCTTGACAGTTCTTTTCCATGACAATGTGCACTTCTAGGGTTCTTCAAAAAAGGAAATCTTGGGCTAAGATTTTCTTCTCTATATCTAATATTTAGTATTAAAGTACATTAATAAGTTTAAAATAAGTCTTCGGTGAATAATCAAGAGTTAACATATAGGAAATTCTATTTAGAGTTAACAACAAGCTGAGTAGTAGTAGGCTTTTAAATCCAGAAACAACTGCTTTGCTAAATATATTTTAGTTTGTACTTTAAGGGCCTGAGAATAACATTGTCATTTTACTCACCATCCCTAACTACTGCGGAATAAAAAAATAAGGGCAAGAGGGTTACAACCAGAAAAAGGCATCAAGAAGCAACCTTAACATAACTTTGGAGTTATAATATTTTGGAAGGAAATGAAATTTTACTCGACAGCCAAAATGATAGCTCAAAGAGCTAAAGCACTAGTTTTGCATGTAAGAACCCCAGATTCAATCCCCCAGCACTTCAAAGTCTCTGATCACTACTAGGAGGGATTTATGGGCACAGAGCTGAACAGTCCCTCAGAGCTGAGTGTGGGCCATCCCGCATAGATCTGGAATAGTCCCTTAGAGAACTGAGTGTGATCTGCCCCCAATTTTTTTAATTAGAAAGAATTATTCTAAGTTTGGTAGTTAAGAAAACAGAAAAGTCATCCAAAAAGTCCCATGAGACTTTCCGGACATCTGACCATTATCCATATTCTTTGCAGAACTGAAAAAAGTTCAGGCACCAAGTATGGTGAAGCAAATGTAGATTACATTCGTCTACTCCGCACATGAAACTTAGAAAACATTAGCATTAACCTGCACATCGCCTTTTATGTCAGAGAGCGCCTTATGAAACATAGCCAACCACAGCTTAAACTAGCCCATCTCAGAAAAGATGGGCCAACTAATAGTCTGAGCACATGTATCTTAGATGTCAATATTTTAAAAAGTTAAACATGTATGTGATGAATGAATTCGTTTTTCTCCCTCCTCACAGTCCTCTTACTACCAAAAATATATATACAGGAACTTCTAAATATACTCCGTTTGGATAAAAGAAATAGGCAAATATTAATAACATTATTTGCCTAATTAAAGGGAGTGGAGTCTTAAGTCCAAAGAAACTGTCCACAGAAAAAGCAGAAGAGAATGCCAAGTGAAGATGAAGGGTAAAAGTAAATAATTCATTCACAACCAAGAAACGACAAGACGTGCGGGCAAAAGCTGAGAGAAAACAGGGTGACTATCTCAGTGCCTGCAGGGAGGCAATCAACTCTGCTTCCTGCCGCCTTCAGTCAGCCCCTGGCCTTTACACTATGAGAATGAACTACTAATTTAAGCCTTCAAGTTTGTGATAACACGACTATTTGGGTAACTAATACCAGTGATATTTACAATAAAATGGTCAACAATATGTAAATAAAATTAATATAAGTGAAATCCCAAACAAGTGAGACAGCACATCACTGAAGACATCTGCCTTGCATGAAGCCAACCTGGGTTCAATCCCTGACACCCATTGGGTCCCCAACACTATTGGTCCCCCAGGTCAGGAGTGATACCTGAGTGCAGAGACAGAAGTAAACCACTGGTCTGGCCCCCAAAGAGCAAAACCAAATAAATAGAATTCTAATGTTTTCTATGTCTCCGTGGACTATCCTGTGAACCACATGGAAACCAAAGCATCAGACCAAATTGCACAGAGAAATTCAAAAACCCTATCAACAAATAGGGAGAGGAAATGAATAGACACAAGGGCGGAGGCGCATGTCATGTAACACACCACTGCTCTGGTTCCATCTCTGTTGATCCAGAGGGCACTTCCGGGTCACTCCTGAGCAGTCAGGAACAGTCTGTCGGTCCATACAGCGCACCAGGCACTGAGGGGGTGAAGTCCTGAACATCAGGAACAGTCTGTCGGTCCATACAGCACACCAGGCACTGAGGGGCATCACTCCTGGACATTCAGAAAAAGTCTGCAGTCCTTCCGGTACACCAGGCCCTGAGGGGTCACCCTGAGCTGTCAGGAATAGCCTCTGAGCACCGCCCAGCATAAACATACATGAAGACGCAACAAAACTAGTGGGGGAGAAAGGCAGACCAAACTAATTAGCTATGCTTTCAAACTTAACGTTGTGGTTTTAATTTGTTTTAGATAAGGTGACAAGTTTGTAATGGTGGTGGCATCTATGGGCTTGGTATCTCACACCGCTACTCCCCAATGTGTCCCAACCCCACCCTGCTTATTGCCTCTTAAGAGCATAAAACACAGGATACTCATGTTCATGCTGGTTTTTTTTTTGGGGGTTTGTTGTTTTTTTTTTTTTTTTTTTCTTTTTTGGGTCACACCCAGCAATGCTCAGGGGTTACTCCTGTCTCTGCACTCAGGAATTACTCCTGGCGGTGCTTGGGGGACCATATGGGATGCTGGGGATCGAACCCAGGCCAGCACAGGCTGGCCGCGTGCAAGGCAAACACCCTACCTGCTGGGCTATAGCTCGGCCCCAGTTCATGCTGTTTTGAGATTAAGTATCTGAGCAACAAATGAGGTTGATAATCTTCAGACTGAATACAAAGTATTGCAGCAATGGGGGGAAATTATAACCTTTAATTTTAGTCCCTTAAAAACCTCCCTGAAGTCCATTTTGAATTTAAAACTGCAACTCTGACAATATTAAGAAATAAAATTACTTATAAAATTTTCTTCTCCCTGCTAATTATAACAGTATCTTCCTCAACATTAAATATCAAAACCCAAAATATGAAATTACTTATTTAAATAGGTAGTCAAAAGCAGGTTCCTACAAAAGTGTTTAGTTCGGGGCCGGAGCAATAGTCCAGCAGGTAGGGTATTTGCCTTGCACGCTGCTGACCTGGGTTAGATCCCCCGAGCACTGCCAGGAGTAATTCCTGAGTGCAGAGCCAGGAGAAACCCCTGAGCATCGCCAGGTGTGACCCAAAAAAGCAAAAAAAAAAAAAAAAAAAAAAAAATGTAGTCAGATAAAACTATACAATCAAATTATCTCCATGGTCTCAAAGTATTTGCTTACTTTGACTTCACATAAAGTGATCTGTCATAGCCAATTTAGTATCTTTTTAAGCTACTAAAAGTTATTAAAAATTTAATATGTGAAGCTTTCAGAAAGTCCACAGAATCAATGGGCTCTTTTCTCACCAATGTTGTATATCTGTGGTAAGCTTCTGGCATCAGTACTACTCAGGCTCTTCCCTCCCTGGGAGTACAGCTTTATAGTCACTCCTGTATTAAGCATAAAGGATCATTACAGGTGTCTTTCCTAGCTTGCCTTCTATCCTGAAGAAACTCAGCCCTGCCCAAGAGTTCTACTCTGCCTATTGGCCTGTTCCATGGATACCAGATATCCTAATCCACCTCACAATCATGAAATGTACAGTGATAAGTTCCTTTCAAGAACTTATCACTATATATAGAGATAAGATTTATTTTATATATAATAATTATATGTGTATATCATATAATCCTGCTGGTTCTGTTTCTCTGGCTGAAGCCTTACCAATACAGATTATGACACAAGGAAGTAGGATACTGCTGCAACCAATATTAAAAATAAAGCTGTCTTAGAATTCGACAACAGATTGGGGAAAAGCTGGGCAAGCAATATTTTTTGCAAAAGAGAGAGAGCCTAGACTGCCATGAACCGACCAGGTTAAAATAAGTATGTAAGCACCTCTACCTGTGAGGATTCAGTATGGAGATACAGGACACGGTAGAGGCACCAAGGCATAGATTAGGACACCCGTTATCTCTACTCCCACACGAGCAAGCATTTCTAAAATCACAGAAGCAATGCCAACTACTGGGAGACTTCATTCAATCAGTTCTTTAAAACTCTGTAAGGAGAAATAGAGAAGGTCTTGCATGCAGCCCACCCAGATTCGCCCCAGGTGCTGTGTATGGTTTCCTGAGAACTGCATGGAGTGATCCCTGACCACAGCCCGGAGAAAACCCTGAGACTTCCTGAGCAGAAGCCAGTGGGGCCCAAAGAGATGAAAATAAATACGACTACCTTCTCTACATGAATACTGTTTGGTGTTTCTATCATTTATACTTTTATCTAACAAAATCATTCTGTGAAAATTACTGGGTTTATTGGGAGGGTGGGGTCACACCCAGCAATGCTCAGGGGTTACTCCTGGCTCTGCACTCAAGAATGACTACTGGTAGTGCTAAGGGGACTGAACCTGGGCAGGCTGCATGAAAGGCCAACGCCCTCCCCCGCTGTGCTATCATTCTGGCCCCTGAAAATTACTGCTTTAATGATAACTATTTCACAATAGCAAGTGTAGTCATTGTAAACTATTTACTAAATGTCCCTAAAATATGAAAGACCAATTAGTATACACAATTCACAAATTGGCCTTGTACTCAATTCATAACCTGGGCTTGTGGACTTACACACAATCTCATTTCTATATTTTTTTTTTTTTTTTTTTTTTTGTGTCACACCGCTGCCAGGGTTTCTCGGCTCCCTCAGGAATCACTCGGGCCGGGGGACCTATGGGATGCGGGGTCGGACCGGGCCAGGGCTGGCAAACGCCGACGGCGATCGCTCCGGCCCTCATTTCTATATTTTAACGTAATCTTTTTCTTGACTTTTCATATACATCTCATATACATTTTAACACAGCAATAGTTTACTTCATACTTTTAGAAAATCATATAATCCAAGAGACTCAAAAGTGCAGAATAAAGATCATAAATACTGGCTAATCCCTGAAGACAGAAATGGAAATATGTCCTACTCTGCTTTAAAAAGAAAAAAAGATTCAAAGTAAATACATGATTTTCCCGTAATTTTGTACAATGCTGTGTCTTTCAAACTTTTAAACCACAGTATATTTTTATTACAATTCATTACACAATTTTTATTTCTATATAACTCAAAGGTTTCACGAAAGAACATTCACCCTTTTCCAGGTGCACTACGATTTTATATTCTCAATTTCTTAAAATGCTGATCATGACCCATTAAATCGATTTCTCTACCCACTAATGAACCACAACACCCATAATCTGAAAGTCATTTCAATCAATGAATGTTTATTCAACATAACATAAATACTATGTCATGAAATTCTGTCACTATTATAGACAGTAACTAATTCTTTTAATTCAGTCATACAAAAACTTAAAATTAAATGTTAAGTGAAAGAAAACTGACAGAATATTATCCAATATAAAAGGTTAAATGAAAGAACAGTACTGACAGAGAATTTTGCTGTTGGATCACACCCTACTTGCTGGCCCTTTTGTATTGCTAATGAGGGATTGTTTTGCTCCTTCCTATAAGCTTTTTTTGCATATGCTAAGGGATTCTTTGTATAGGCACAGGAATATAGCCCGGGCAGGGCATCTGTGAGTTAATCAACTCTGAACTATTTACTCCTGGGCTTCTGCCATATTTTCTAACTATAACCTTTCCTTGGTAGCCTTTAGACTTATTCTAATTCCTCACGCCCCAAAAAGAGGGTCCCATCGTGGGCCTGGAACGAACCAGAAGAGATCACTCTAGTCTAGAAATAAGACAACTAAATGTCTTTCACAATGGTCTGACCTTAAGCTCTGTCCTGACCCAGAGATAAGAGTTAGACTGAGGAATAGCTCTGTTTTGAAACAAATATAAGCAGATGACAGGACCCTGGGGTTGGTTATGATGGATCTGGGGAAGGTAGTCTGGGTCATATGACATGATCGCCCCAGGAAAGGTAACCCTATAAATGTAATGCTGGGTGTAGATAAACACCTCTCTCTCACTGTGTTCATATAAAAATGACTAGAAATATTGCTGAAATGATTGTTTACTGGCTAAGAAGAGAAAAAACAATGTTTCGCCCTATAGCCCTCAGAAGTAGGGGCATGGCCCCCAGGGGGACTTTGTATGAGTGAGAGGAAGTCTGCCCTTACCTCACTGTTTCACGGGGAAAGAACCTTTTTACTTTGGTAACGCCCCTGCCCCAGCCTCTGTATAGGATTGATCTAGAGCAGTTTTGGTTCGGTGTGTGTGGGGTGTGGAGTGAGTTGGCATAGGTGTGAAGTCATTTTCTAGACTGGTGTCCATCAAACCAAGGGAACAGTCATAAGTCCTGAACATGACCAGGGAACCCAATAAACCCTAATACCATTGGGGACCCCAAACAGCCCCAACGAAACCGGAACTAAACTTTTCCCCAAAATGACCTTCAATTGCTTTCCCTGAGTCTGGAGAGAGGTACAGGAGATAAGGTACATGTCTTGCATGTTGTCAACCCCAGTTCAAAGTCCCTGCACATGGTACCATAAGCATGGCCAGGCTGGGGTGAGCCAGATAACCCCTAGCACTGCATGGTCTGCGCAGTACTGACCCTCAGGTACTCAAGTGAACCCCAGGTAATCCCTAGCACTGCATGGTCTGCATAGTACTGATCCTCAGGTACTCACAGTGAACCCCAGATAACCCCTAGCACTGCATGGTCTGCGTAGTACTGATCCTCAGGTACTCACAGTGAACCCCAGATAACCCCTAGCACTGCATGGTCTGTGTAGTACAGACCCTCGGGTACTCACAGTGAACCCCAGGTAATCCCTAGCACTGCATGGTCTGTGTAGTACTGACCCTCGGGTACTCACAGTGAACCCCAGGTAACCCCTAGCACTGCATGGTCTGCATAGTACTGACCCTCGGGTACTCACAGTGAACCCCAGATAACCCCTAGCACTGCATGGTCTGTCTGCACAGTACTGACCCTCAGGTACTCACACTGGACCCCTGGCCAGAAGTCTGAGAATCATCAGGAAGGGTCCTGTGCAGCACAAGAGTACCCTACCCCCTAAATTTGGAAGACCTGAGGGTTGGCGGATTTGGCTCTTTGCACATACCTAGAGTTTACAAGACCGCACATGAACACTCCATTTCCCAACAGAGCAAAACGCCAAACATAGCTTCCATATAAATCTTGTTCTTCAAAGCACAGCCACCTGTGGTCCTAGTGACCACCAGCAATGAGCAATGAATACTCTATCGTATCCAGCGCACACAGCTGACCAAGTGCTACTTGGAATACTCCCTGGGCACCCAGAGCACTACTAGGAATTAACACTTCCTCCCTCCCTCCCTCCCTCCCTCCCTCCCTCCCTCCCTCCCTCCCTCCCCCTCCCTCCCTTATTTATTGCTTTCTTTTTTGGGTCACACCCGGCATACTCAGGGGTTACTCCTGGCTTTGCGCTCAGGAATTACTCCTGGAGGTGCTCATAAGGGATGCCGGAGATCGAACCTGGGTCAACCATGTGCAAAATAAATGCCCTACCTGCTGTACTATCGCCCGGTCCCTTAGCACTTTTTTTTTTAAAAGGGGGAAATATCTGTGGCAAGGTCATCTGCTAGCATGTTCACGATTTTCAAATACTGCCCATTTCAATAGCTAAATAATTCTTTCCTAACTTCAAATAAACTGCTCAATCTTTCAGTTCAACAGTATGCTTGCCTTAGCGATCCCTGAATCCTCAGCAGCCATCTCCCAGATATAGCTCTGGTGACCCTGCCCACAAACACCAATCAGAAAGTTCAGTGAACCCCAGAACCAATCAGAAAGTTCAGTAAAATGCCCTGGCATAGGGAGGCGGCCACACTTGATGATGCTAAGGGCTTACTCCTAACTCTGGACTCAGGGGACTATACGCCACGTCAGGGATCATCTTCATGCAGGGCAAGTGCTTTAAATTATACTATCTGTACAATCTTGCCTTCACATTATAAAGAATAATTTAGATTGCACACAAGTCATTATGAATAACAAATTCAGTTAGGCTGGACACTTTTCAATATACAAGCAAATGGATGACAAATATACTTCTTATTCCAACAATTCAGAGAAACCAGCCACCTGGTACATTTTACCAGAATACTTCAGTGTTTTCTAGTAACTCACTTTCCATATAATAATTTCCTTTTCTTTGATATTCCCTTCCTCTCACCTCAAACAGTCCAATTTTTTTTTGGGGGTGGGGGTTTGGGGAGTTTGGGCCACACCTACCAACACCCAGGCAACAAACCCAGGCCAGCCATGTGCAAGGTAAATACACCACCCCTTATACCATCTCTCCGGTCCAAATAGTTCAAAACATCTGAAGTGATGTACTTAGAGGCATTTAGCAGAATATTTCATGAGATGCAGATGAATTATCAAAGTTAACTTTAAACTAGCTCCCAGAGTTCCTAATCTAATTCCTAAACTACTAATATAAACAAGTTTTTACTCATTTCATTCAACTTTATGTAACATCATACTAACTCAGTCTTTCACCATACAAATCTTCAAATCTCTCTAACCTAAAGAGTCACAAAGCTTTCATTTCCTTGCTCTGTCTGAGGGGTGCAACCCAAATCATCAGACACACGTATTCTGATGATTACGTGTCATCAGAATACTGAGCTGCATCCCTGACCCACAGGGACAACTTTAAGATTATTTTTCCTTCTTAGGAAGTACACTGTACAATATACTTTAAAGGAGTAGTTAAAAATCACAGCAGCTTTGGAGAAAGTAATCTTTTTTGGGGGTGATACCCCAGCAATGCTCAGGGGTTACTCCTGGTTCTGCACTCAGGAATTCTCCTGGCAGTGCTCGGGGAACCATATGGGATGCCGGGATCCAACCCGGGCTGGCCGCGTACAAGGCAAATGCCCTACCCGCTGTACTATTGCTCCAGCCCTGGAGAAAGTAATCTTTATGTAGTCTTGCGCGTTTAAGGCTTCTGCTGCTACAATGCATTTCTATACTGTTTTCATATGAGAAGTGAATATAAATGCATCTTTGAAATTCATTTTTAAAATTTTTGTATTTTTAATTTGAAAAAACTAAATGGTGCATCAGCAAGTAGAATGTTACTACTTTGTAGTATGTACAGATGTTTGAACTTCGCAGATGATGAGTTTAACTTTATACTAATGATGAAAGTAGCAGTGAGACCAAATGAAGAATGCACAAATGTACAAGGAAATCAGAAATAAGAGGAAAAGGGGTTTACTTTACAAACCTGAAAATATCTGTATATTTTTATATATTGAAATAGCAATGCTGTGTAAGACAGAGAAAGTACCAGAAATAAGGCACAAGCCTCATACACAGTCAATTCCCAATACCACATATAGCACCCCGAGCCCCAGGAGGAATGACCTCTGTGCCTGTAAGGTAACCCCAAAACCAAAACCTTAGTGGCTGATTAACAAAGTTTCGTAAAGAGTAATTAATAGGTAAACAGAAAGATAATATAACTATAGAAAATAAAACTAAAAGCCCAAAGAAACACAAAGATTGTGGCTAAACTGTGTTTATTAGTAACTGTTTAAAACTTTATAGAGCTAGGGGCCGGAGCGATAGCCCAGCCGGGTAGGGCGTTTGCCTTGCGCGGCCGGCCCATGCCGACCTGGGTTCGATCCCCGGCATCCCATATGGTCCCCCGAGCACCTCCAGGAGTAATTCCTGGAGTGCAGAGCCAGGAGAAACCCCTGAGCATTGCCAGGTGTGACCCAAAAAAGCAAAAATAAATAAATAAATAAATAAATAAATAAAACTTTATAGAGCTAGGAGACAGTTCTTTAAAAAAAAAAAAAAACTAACTACTGAATAGATAAGGGGATTTTATTGGCAAGAAAATAAGTTGGGAGGTTTGTCTAGCCAGTAGAAGCTGGAGAGCAAACTAAAAAAAAAAAAAAAAAAAAATTTTGTTAAATAGTTTCTGAGACACCTTACTCAAAGGTACCTGGTCTACTCCCAAAGTGATTTTTTTTTTTTTGCTTTTTGGGTCACACCCAGCAATGTTCAGGGGTAAGTTACTCCTGGCTCTGCACTCAGGAATTACTCCTGGCGGTGCTCGGGGACCATATAGGATGCCAGGGATCCAACCCTGGTCGGTCGAGTGCAAGGCGAACGCCCTACTGACTGTGTTATTGCCCGATCCCCCAAAGTGAATTTTTTATGGGGGAACCAGCTATACATGAAGAGAACCACACAACACAACATACATTTGGTCTCATTGCTACCTTCATCATTAGTATAAAGTTAAACTCATCATCTGCGAGTTCAAATCTGTAACTATAGTTAAATGGTTAAAAAAAGTCGAAAACATTGATTTAACATGGCAGAAATATTGTTATAAGTTGGATAAAACCCAGACTTACCAATATTTCTTCCTTGCAACGATATCTGATGAATTTCAAACTTTTAGCAGACACAAACTGCCTTTTCCCCCAGCCCTTCCAAGTCTTTTCCTCCACCATCCCCAAGTTTAGGCATGAACATAAAACCTTCACACTACTATCATTTCCTTACCCAAACAACATAATAAAAGATGGAAGTTTAAAAAACTCTAGCCTGCCAGAGCGAGAGCCCAGCAGGTAGGCCGTTTGCCTTGCACATGGCCGGCCGGTGTGGGCCCGGGGTTCGATCCCCTGCATCCCATATGGTCCCCTGAGCACCGCCAGGAGTAATTCCTGAGTGCAAAGCCAGGAGAAACCCCTGAGCATTCTCGGGTGTGACCCAAAAAAAGCAAAAAAAATAAATAAAATAAAAAAACTCTAGCCAGGTTCAACTGAATCTCTTCACTAAGTCTCAATCTTGGTTTATAAAAACTAAAAGGCAACACAAATGAATTCATTCACTCCCCTCCATTTCCCTTGACAAGTGAATCTCAAGGTAGACTCTATAAGAAGACATACTCTTACCTCTGTAAGTGTAGGCTCTGGGGCCTAACCATCACACATCCACAGACCAACCCTTTCCTTCCCTGGCGCTATTAAGCAAAGTTAGCAATCCATCCCTACTGCCTCACTCTATCTTTGTTACACTCAGTCCTCTCTGCACAATTGAGGATAAACACACGTTCATGCTGGAGTCCCTTGCATACTGCATCAGTGTATTACTAAGATCTATCTTTACCGGGCCAACTGTGTCCAGCTTTATCTTTGACAAAATGAAGTAATGAGAGGGTTAAACATAATTTATTAAATACAATTACTTTAAATAT
Source organism: Cryptotis parvus (assembly GCA_021461705.1). Taxonomy (NCBI): domain Eukaryota; kingdom Metazoa; phylum Chordata; class Mammalia; order Eulipotyphla; family Soricidae; genus Cryptotis; species Cryptotis parvus. Next base: position 28,545 of record JAJIBD010009948.1, on the reverse strand, counting down.
GATTCAAGTTCTTTAAAAAACCTATGGGTTTTAACTTCATGAAAGTCATAATTAATCAGCACGTGACAACTAGAGACGGCTTCTGACAAACATCAAGTTTCAGCCATTCATGATATAAATGATAAATTTAAGGTTTAAAGTCATTAAATGGCTTATCCAAGGTGATTTTGGTGAGGGAATTGAATTTTCTTTAATTTAACGGTAATTCTGCACGACTCCCTCCCTTTTCCCAATCGGAAAATCTTCTCTTTTGTACTCCCATTAGAAGCAACACTGCGTCAGTCACCACCAAAGTCAAAACCAGAGCGGATATACATCCTGATACAATCCCAGCGTAACCCAAGAAAGCCCAACTGATTCAATCGTGCACGTTGTTTTCACTCAGAGAAGACAGTTCTAGACAAATACACGAAAGCCCCTTCATGAGGAGAAACTACTTTCACACATGAGCAAAAGAAAACAAAACCCCATGCATAAGAGGCAAAAGAAGGCCAAATTTCGATAGTCTTAAAATCAACCAAAAGAAGAAATTAAATTAAAAAACCTTTATCTGCACTTACCAGCAAAGCATTTGGAACAGAGATTCATAGTCTTGCTGGACCTGGGGCAAAAAAAAAAAAAAAAAAAAAAGAAAGAAAGAAGCTAAAACTTCGATATAATTCTAATGAAAACATAAAAACTTTTGAAACTTAGCGAAGAATTTCCACTAGACAGCTAACCTAATGAACTAATGATCCCTAATGACCCACCCACCCCCACAACAAAATAAAAAGCAAAATGAATACAAATACGTAAATAAAACACAATGCTCATTTATTCATTTATAAGTCAGCCACTACTTTATTTGTGTAGTAGGAGCTAATACAAAAGCAAGTTCAGAAGTGCTAATAAGCCTTTAAGAGTCAATTTATTCCACATCATTACCACATTTCCTTAATTTAGAGTGAAGTATATATTATATAAAGTCATCAATACAAATTAACAAAAAATGTCTGCAAAAGAGTGAAATGTTCTCTTACATACACCCAATTATCTCTGTAGCATTAGAACTTTTTGTCTTCTTAGCCTTCATTCTAATTCTGTTCCAAATCTTAGCCACATTATGATCTTGTTGGACAAATGTACTTCAGATATTCCCAAATTCTTTATCAGTAATAGCTATAATTCACTGAATACTAAACTTACATAGGTACCTAACATATATTAACTTACTAATCTTCCCAACATCCCTGAGAAGGGTATAATCATATTGTTTTGCTTCTATAGCACATTTCTTAAATCACATTAATGTTTCTGTATGTAGGAAACATCATAGGAAAGATTGTATTTAACTGGTAACTAAATTGATGAGGAAATGTTTCTAGTACCTCCCCCAAACTGTTACTAAAGTCAGGGAATCTTAGAAATCAAGGGCAGAAAGCCAAGAAGACAAGACAGCTAAGGTCACCTGACTAGAGGCTGCCCAGAAGCTCGTGCCTCAGGTCCGTTACCTGGCTAGGAGCTGCCTGGAAGCTTATGACCTGAGGTCCATCACCTGGCTAGGGGGCTGCCCGAGCACGTGACCTCAGGTCCATTACCTGGCTAGGAACTGCCCATAAGCTTGTTCCTCAGGTCCATACCTGATTAGGAGCTGCCCAGAAGATCATGTCTCACATCATCACCTGGCTAAGAGCTGCCGGAGCACGTGACCGCAGGTCCATCACCTGGCTAAGAGCTGCCTGGAAGCTCATGAGCTCAGGTCCATCATCTGACTAGGAGCTGCCCAGAAGCTCGTGCCTCACGTCTATCACCTGGCTAGAGACTGCCCAGAGCACGTGATCTCAGTTCCATCACCTGGCTAGGGGCTGCCCAGAAGCTAGTGCCTCAGGTCCATCACCTGGCTATGAGCTTCCCAGGAGCTCGTGACCTCAGGCCCAAGCTCCTCCTCCATCCCTCTGTCTCCACACGACGCAGCTCACTGCAGAGGACAAGCAACAATAACTTGTCTGTCTCCTCTCACTGGTTTTTCCCCTTCCAATTCTCCCGACTGGCCACATTCCTCCCCAAATCTCCCAGAATTGTCTTATACAGGATAGAATGACCTAGTACAGCTACAAGCTAAATAGCAACTACCCAAAAAATATCAATTCCTAATCCTTGGACTGTACATTTACCACCCCAATCCCCAAAAAAGCACTCTGCAAATGAATTAAGTCAAAGATTTTGATCTTACACCAGGCACACCCTAAATGGTATAAGCTTTGAAAAGCAAAGGAGTTTGGAACTACAGAAAAATTACAGAAAAATTGCGGGGGAATACACACCCGGTGATGCTTAGGCATCACTCCTGGCTCTGCACTCAGGAATTACTGCTGGCAGTGCTCGGGGGACCATATGGGATGCTGAGATTCGAACCCAAGTCGGCCACATGCAAGACAAATGCTCTACCTGCTGTACTATCCTCCGGCCCCCAGAGTCTAATTTCTTGATTTTCTTGGTTAATATCATTTCCAAATCCCTACTCCCTGCAGCGTACTATGGGAACTTCTTACCAAAGCCTCCTGAGTCCTGCATGGTCCAGCTCTTCCTACCTCTCTTCTTTATCTCTCACCATTCTGACTCATTCATACCTCATTCCAATCGTGTTATTTTTTTTCTTTTTAATTATCCTTGCCTGGTCTGCTGCACTCCTGACAATGCTTCTCCCCAATCCAGTTAAGATTTGCTCTTTCTTGCCACTCAGGTCCTGGCAAAGTGCCCTTGTTAGGCTTTATACCCATCGTCCAATTGAAATCTTCCTACTGTTTCTGTTTCTTCATGACACATTATTCCCCTGATATTTCAATTCTGGTTGTTAAATATACTTCACCACAAAGCAGGTAAGAGCCATAAAAGTGAAGCCTCTCTTAGAAATCCCTTTGGCTCTTAGTATCCATCTAGTATTTAGTGTGTGTGTGTGTGTGTGTGGGAGGGGGTTGTTAGTTTGTTTTCTTTTTTGTTGGTTTATTTTTTACATCTAATATTTGTTAAATGAAGAAATGAATTCTATCCTAAGCGTATGAAAAAAGTTAAGTTCTGATGTATTTCATTCAAACCTCATAATTTCTTGTCAGCCTGTCACTTCCCAGGAGCTGTCACACTGTATAATGCCACCCTGTGGAACTGGCCATGACCTGTCGCTCCTGGAAGAACAAGAGTAGACACTTCCAAGAAGGAAGAAAGACAGAGTTGGGAAAAAAGTACTGTTTCCCTTTTCAGATGAATAGTAATTAGTGATATTTTCTCATTTTGAAATACATCCTCCCCTACAGAATTAGGGTGGGAGAAAGAAGCATTTAAGCAGAAACCAAAACTTAATGCTCTTCCTACCATCAAAAAACAAGTATTGTTATATGTTGAATAAGCCCCAGGTTTTAAAAGGAAACAAAGCACACAATCATTCATTACTAGTAGCAGTTGTGTGATGAGCTTGTAGGGTGTGCCTTGTAGGGGCAGGGGGACAAACCCAGGGCTTCACACTGGGGACAGGCACCGAGATACCCGCATTTTATTACACTCTCTTTATTCAGAGGGCGGAAAAGAACACATGGAGGCACTCAGTGACTACTACGAGCTCGGTGTTCAGGGGAACACGTGCATGCTGAGACTGAAAGGGGGTTTGGATACGTGCTAGAAAGAAACAAAGACTAGCCAAGCGGGCTGGGAGAAAGCAGTTAGGGCACATGCACTGCCCAATGGCCCTGGTGGTCTCCTGCACTGCAAGATCCAAGACCACAAAGGGGAGCAACAGCACCCACTCATAACCACACCTTTCCATGTCTATGGTGCCTAGATTTCTAGAAGCTAGACAGGAATCAGAAACTTAAAAACATCAGGGTCTGGTTACCCACGGACCGTAACGGACTGGAGCACGCGCTTTGCCTGTGGAGTCCTGAGCTCTACCCCAGCACCACATGGCCCCCGGAGCACAGAGCAAGAAGAAGCCCCCTCAGCACTATCAGGTGTGAGAACGGAAGCCAGACTAGAAAGGGATTTCATTGTTTATTATTATTGTGTGTGGTGCCTGTGATCAAACTTACTTAGTCTCATTAACGGCAGATTCCTAGCCCAAGATTTCCTTCTTCATGAAGAGAACCAGACTGTTAAAAAACCAACTGACAGGGAAAGGGATGAACTCACTGGTACCTAAGTGACCGGCTAGGAGGCAGCTTGCATGCAGCAAGTCTCACATTTGATTCCCAGGACAAGAAAAAGGAGAGAAGCAAAAAAAAAAAAAAAAAGAAGAAGAAGAAGAAGAAGGTGGTGGGGGGGAAAGGAAAGAGGACTGTGGAGCCAACCACATGGCTTTTGTAATTGGACATCTCTCAGAATCAGAGCCCTGGTCCATTGCTGCATTCGGTGTTCATTAAACCATTCAAGGCTGAGCTACTGGTGGCACATGCTGGCATCAAGTAGACACGGGGGCACACTCAACCGGCAGGAAGTGCAACATCCTACAGCATTTAGGGAACCACAACAGCTCCACTAACTCTTCTTTGCTCACCCCAGCCACGCAAGAAAAAGGCCAGTTTAAAGAGATGACATCTAGGCAGCAAAGACAGGGGAGGCTCTTGGTATCACATCCAGAATGTCAACGCTGTTACTAAATAACCCCAAACCAGTCAGGTAGTACCTGCAAAGCTTTCTTTTTCAGGGAACATTGAAAAAAAAAAAAAAACACGTGAATTTGTTAATAAAAGCAATTAGTTTCTAGAACATAGCGATCTAGATCTTACTGCTATAAAAATCGCATTTAAATGTAGCAATTTAGATAACAGGTACTGTGCTGTTGAGAACTGTCTTAACGTTTTATACCCAAACTGAAGGACAGCAAGGGAGTCCCATACTCCCTGGTTTAATTAATGTCCCTTAGAAAGATAGAGCTGTAAAACAAGTAAAGGTAATCATCTTTGACCATGCACAAATTTCTAAAAAGCTTTGACCAACATTATCAATTAAAACATGATGAGGTAAAGCAAAGAAAATAGTTAAAAAAGAACAAAAAAAAATTTTAAGTAAAATCCCTTTTTATAAAAACAGGCTTAAAATAAACTGAATACAAATAATTTTCCACATAAGACAAAAATGGTGGTAGCATCTAATTTACACTGTATTTAATGATCGTGAACTGTCCTAACACACGTGAGCTAAGAGATTCTTCAAATTCTTAAAATTATTCTCAAAAAACAGCTACTGCTGTCATTAAACCCTTCTTTTTTAAATGGGAACTGGAAAGAGAAAGAAAGAAAAAGGCTGTTTTGAATTCCTGAAGTCCAAGCTCTAGGTGTGCAGCCACACCAGGGTGGTGCTTGGGGTCTGAGGAGACGAGGCTGCTGCTGCAATCCGACTCCCGGGGCTGTCGCGTCGGAGTCTCGGAAAGGGGCTGGACAAGAGTTCTTGTCACCGGTAGGAGCAAAAAACACTGATGTGGAAGGATGGCAGACAGCATTAGTTTTGTTTGGCTATTATACCAAACAAGTTTCAAAAAGGAAGTGAAATATTGTTTAAAGTAGAAATTTAAGGGGCCTGAAAGTGTAATGGGAAGGGTGCTTACTTCTCACCCAAATCAGTTCTATCCCTGGTGATCCCATATGGTCGCTGGAGTTTGTCAGGAGTCATCCCTGGGTGCAGAGTCAGGAGTAACCTCTGAGCACAGCCAGGTGTGGCCCAAAAAAATAAACAAAAAGTAATAATAAAACACAAATTTAATACTTGTTCCTAGAGTGTCATCTCAGGTTTACTAGAAATACTAAAACAAGTCTTTACAAAGAAGCCTTGGAATGTTAGGGGAGATCACAAATGCCATCAAAATATTAACTACTCCTAATATATGAATGGATCTTGTACCTGAGTAAAATTTCAAATATAAGTATTTATAGATTTTTTGGGGCGGAAGCGATAGCAGCGGGTAGGGCGTTTGCCTTTGCGCGCTGGCTCATGCCCGACCGGGTTGATCCCGGCATCCCATATGGTCCCGAGCACCGCCAGGAGTAATTCCTGAGTGCAGAGCCAGGGAGAAACCCCTGAGCATTGCCGGTGTGACCCAAAAAAGCAAAAAAAAAAAGTATTTATAGATTTTTAACATAACTTTATTTATTTATTTATTTATTTATTTATTTTGCTTTTTGGGTTACACCCAGCAATGCTCAGGGATTTCTCCTGGCTCTGCACTCAGAAACCACTCCTGGCGGTGCTCATGGGACCATATGGGATGCCGGGATCGCGCTCGGCATGGGCCGCCACATGCAAGGCAAATGCCCTACCGCTGGGCTATCCGCTCCGCCTAAAAATGGTTTTAAAGACACAGATATCTGTGAAAATGTGGAACATCTGAATAAATGTTCCAAAACAACCAAGAAAAGCAATGCCTTATATACTAACAATATAAAAAAATACATATAACTTGCATAAACTTTGTCTTAAATATTGACACCGGTCGTACAGTTACCTGTGCAGCAAATGAGAAATACATGCAATCATGCAATCTCTCTATTTTTGTTACAAATGCAAGTGAACCTTAATTATTTCAAAACAAAGTTAGAAGCTTTTTCAAACATATCTGTACAAATACAGTCAAGCCATTGTTATTTTAAATTTATTATTTATGCCTTTTTGTTGGTTAGTGTGTGTGTGTGTGTGTGTGTGTGTGCGCGCGTGTGTGCGTGCACGTGTGGGGGGGTCTTGGGGAATCATATGCAACGCAGGGAGCAAACCTGGGCAGGCCGCACACAAGGCAGATGCTCACGCACTACCTCTCCACCCCAGAATACTTTCATCTTAATGAGAAGATGCGGATTTGGCATGCAGAGGGCTAGCAGTGGCCAAGAAGCCTGGCCTGCAAATGTAAGGTCCAGTGCGTAACCACTGCTGCCCAAGGGCCAAACTGGCAGTTCTGATGTCTGTGCTCTCCAGCAGTGCAAGGAATTCCCAATCACACCATAACCAGGTGTGTGGAGCCCAACAACAAAGAGGTGACCTCAGGCAAACACTACAACTAGAAGTTTAAGCACCATGGCCCAGAGGCACTAGAGAGTGGACCCCTGGAGAGTACTTGTGCAAGCTCCATGCCTTGGGGAGCACGCCTCCAGGGACAGGGAATAGCCCTTGGGGAGCACACCTGCACAGACAGGGCAATACCCCTTGGGGAGCACACCTGCAGAGATAGAGGAATAGCCCTTGGGGGAGCACTCCTGCACAGACAGGGGAATAGCCCTTGGGGAGCACTCCTGCAGGGACAGGGGAATAGCCCTTGGGAGCACTCCTGCACAGACAGGGGAATAGCCCTTGGGGGAGCACTCCTGCAGGGACAGGGGAATAGCCCTTGGGAGCACTCCTGCACAGACATGGGAATAACCCTTGGGGAGCACTCCCTGCAGGGACAGGGGAACAGCCCTTGGGGGGAGCACTCCTGCACAGACAGGGGAACAGCCCTTGGGGAGCACTCCTGCACAGACAGGGGAATAGCCCTTGGGGGAGCACTCCTGCACAGACAGGGGAATAGCCCTTGGGGAGCACTCCTGCAGGGACAGGGGAATAGCCCTTGGGGAACACACCTGCACAGAGAGGGGAATACCCCTTGGGGAGCACACCTGCAGAGATAGGGGAATAACCCTTTGGGGGAGCACTCCTGCACAGACAGGGGAATAGCCCTTGGGGAGCACTCTGCACAGACAGGGGAGTAGCTCTTGGGGAGCACTCCTGCAGGGACAGGGAATAGCCCTTGGGAGCACTCCTGCACAGACAGGGGAATAGCCCTTTGGGGAGCACCCCTGCAGGGACAGGGGAACAGCCCTTGGGGAGCACTCCTGCACAGACAGGGGAACAGCCCTTGGGGAGCACTCCTGCACAGACAGGGAATAGCCCTTAGGGAGCACTCCTGCACAGACAGGGGAATAGCCCTTAGGGAGCACTCCTGCAGAGACAGGGAAATACCGCTTGGGGAGCACTCTTGCACAGACAACACAGGCCCACAGCACTGAATGGGCAAGCACTGCAGCATGCCGGCGACTCCTGGCCACCAACAGCAAAGTCAAAGGTGGCTAGGGGATTCTTTTTAAGAAAATAGAGGATTGCTTAGTTGGGTCTGTAAGTATAAATACATATTTTACTGTAGGAAATTAAAATAAAACATCCAGCCAAAAAAAAAATTGTTTTTTTTTCACTTGGCGGCCTACTCTGCTGACGAGGGCAGGACGGAGGCAGGAGGTGAGGGGCCACTTCAGAGGATGCTGTTTCTAGAACTGTGGGTCTGAGAGTTGGTGCTCAGAGGCCCCAGTGGCTGTGCTAGGAATAGGCAGGCCCTCATGGTGCTGGGGTGAAGCTGTCTCAAGATTTGCGATTTGAGCCCATGTTCACCCTTGAGCAAAAATTTCCTTGCTTGTCTGTTTCTCTGCTTGGAGACACCTGTGTTCTGTTCTCAAACACATACTTCTTTCTCTCCCCTCACATCTTTCAAAGTAAGATTCCATTAAAAACTATCTTGATTCACCAAAACAAACAGATTTCAGGCTCAAACACATGCAAGGTATGTGCTCTGCCAAGTTAATCTACTTCCCTATCCCCAGATTACACTTTCCTAATAGAAAAAATAGCAGTAAAGAGTAGCTTACTGCAGTCAGTTACCTAAAACTTATCACTAAATATGTCACTAAATATGTATTATTAGCCCTATTAAATGCTGTCAATCCAAATGACAACAACCGTTTTCACTCGTTCTGGAGTGAGAGAAGGTCCTGTTATTGACTAGGGTCCTCATCTGGCTGCTGATCACCGAGGAAGGACACCGGTCAACATCCATGCTGCTGAATGAGTGTGCCTGCGCTATACAATAATATAAGAGTGTGACTTTTTATATTTAAACTACAGCTAAATGAGGTATTAGTCCAAAATATAAACTTAAGTCTATAACACATTGGGCACTGGAACTGATTCACTATAAAAGGCATTTTTACGCGTTGCTGTTAACAGCACGCAGATTTCCAGTCATTTCAGTATGAAAGCAAACATCTGAGAACCAAAGCTTTCAGAGAAATGACAAGGACTGTCCCATCTTTACTGGTTAGCCATGCTGCTGTTACAAATGGACGAAGGAGGGGGAAATACTACATTTATGTGAAGTCAGGCACTTCAGAATACTACTCACATAAGAGAATTGCTACTGAAACTTCCGTAAAGGGCTAATAATTACTCCTAAGAACCACTCTTAGGACTAGAGACAGTGCAGCAGACACACCATATCAACTGAGGCTCAATCCCCAGCACTCGATACGGTTCCCCGAGCTCCACCAGGAGTGATCCCTGGGAACAGAGCCAGAAGTAAACCTGGATACCATCATGTGTGGCCAAAAAAAAAAAAAAAAAAAAACACCTTTTAAGGGAAAATGAGCTACAGAAATTCCATCATTAAAGCTTAGAGAATCACATATGTGGGGCTGGAGCTATAGCCCAGCGGGTAGGGCATTTGCCTTGGCCGGCCCGGGTTCGATCCCGGCATCCCATATGGACCCCTGAGCACCGCCAGGTGTAATTCCTGAGCGCAGAGCCAGGAGAAACCCTAAGCATTGCCGGGTGTGACCCAAAAAAGAAAAAAAGAGAGAGAGAGAATCACGTAAGTATTGCCTTGCCCAATTGTCAAATACTTCTGCTTCATCTCTCATTTAGATCTGCATGCAGAAGCATTTATATATCCATATTTATGGAAAAACCACACCACAAATAGAGGACTATAAAAGTAAACTGGGGGGGATTAAAATGAAAGATAAAAAAGTAAAGTATAATTAGTCTGCAAGTAAAAGCATAATTAGTCTACGTTTGTCAGAAAATGAGACCTTAAGAAAAGAACCAGTGCCAGGATCGAACCCCGGTCAGACAGGCACTGGTACAGGGTTATGAAGAACAGCGTTAAGGTCCTCAAGCAGCTAACAAACAGGAATCTTTTTTCTTTCAACCTGAAAGACACAACCTTCCACTTCATGGCACTGGGTAAGATAAAATATCAACAGAAAATCCTCTATTATATGGAGGAGAAAGATACCATCAATATGCACAGACAAGAAAACTCTAAATGTGTAGGAGATGGGAAAGAGTAAAAACTGAAGTGATGGAGAGCTTCAGTTAGGAAATGAGGCAAGCCAGAAACCAGTACCCCGGGCTTAAACCCCGCCGCCAAGTTATCATGATAATTACATTAATAATGCTTTAGGCATTGCGTCGCTGCACCACACCCATCACCAGTGTGCCAATACCCTTTTTCTGTTTTTTTTTTTTTTTTAATTTTTGAGTCACACCTGGCAATGCTCAGGGGTTACTTCTGAAACAGGAGACAGAAATTACTCCTGTCGGTGCTCAGGAAACATATGAGAATGCCAGGGATCAAATCCAGGTCAGCTGCGAGCAAGGCAAACACCCTCCCTGCCATGCCATCACTCCGCCCGACCCTTTCCCCGTCATCCCTAAGTCTCTCCCCAGCCATGCCCTGCTTCCGGTTCTGTTCAGCAACTCTCAGGATTTATTTTCAATGGTCACTGTCAAGACAGCAGTAAAATCATCCAGTATTTGTCATTCTCCTGACTCACTTTTCTTAACATGGCACCATCCAGTTCCATCCAACTTCTAACAAAAATTAAGATTTCATCTTTACGTACACAACTGTTATTGTTGGACATCTGGGCTATTATTTGGAGGTGTTTAATAGAGTTTGCCTCCCGCTCGGCAAGCCTGGCAAGCTTCTCGTGTTGTATTTGATATGCCAAATTCCAGTAACAATCATATTGGGTCATTCCCATGACCTAATATAATGGTTTGAGGCTCTTTTATGTTCCTGTAGCAAGCCGATGCCCCTGGCTCTACTGGCATGAGACAGGACATATGGAAATATTACTGGTGCCCGCTCACAGCAAATAGATGATCAACGGGAAGATCGTGATCATGATCTGGGATATTTCCAGATCTTGGCTACTGCAAACAACATTGCAGAGAAAACTCTTGGGGACCAGAGATATAGTATAAGGCATTAACAATGCATGCAGGCTCCATCCCTGGGCACCAATGGATGTGTCCCCACCACCCCAGACGGACCTACTCTTACAAATCTGATCTGACGACAAGAGCTAATACATCACGCAAGATATACAAGGCAGGTATTCACAGCAAGTTAGTGGGCAACTGCAAATGGATAGGAAGTCAACAGGAGCCAGAGAGATAGTACAAAGGGTAGGGAACTTGCCTTGTATGCAGCCAACCCAGGTTCAACTCCTGCCTCCACGTAGGTACCCCAACAGGAGTGATTCCTGAGCAAAGCCAGGTATGGCCCAAACCTACCCAGCAAGAGTCAAAAAGAAAATTAACAGAGCGGATTAAGCCTGGTCCAATCAGCACTGACTTTAAACGGAGGTTCATGGTCTTATTGATAAACGAATTATGTCAGACCTTTTCATTTTACACTTAAACAATTCAGAGGCCCAAACTGTACCTCCCAGACACTTGAACCTTTACATGATACTCAACAAATCAAAATGCATTTATAAAACCTTTAAAACTATTTTATGGATTAATTCTAGGTCAGTATGTATGATATGTGTGAATGTTTGTTAGTGTGATGCCTAACAAACTAGCTTTAAATAGTTTCCAAATAAATACATATAATTCAAGTGTTTACTGACGCCCACATGTCAAGCACCATGCTGTGTGTGCTGTGAGCAGAACCAAGAGCAAGACAGATCGTACTCTCACAATACTTGCAGTAAGCTTGGGATACCAGTGATTAAGCAGCTAAGCTGGCTGCTACGGAACTCCCAACCCTCTTCATCATTTTCCTTATTTTACTTTTAGATGTGAACATTCTGCTTCATCTTTCCCTGGAGCATTATAGGATTCTCACTTTGTCATATCAATCCCTTTAAATTCTAATTTTTATTTTACATGGGGAAAAATGTACATCCAAGCAGCCTCAATACTATTTTAAAGCAATTGGAAAAAATCCCAGAATCCACATTTCCATTGGGCTGAGACTTTCCAATATGCCTAATAATGATACTTTATGACCTAGAAGTTCCAATGAATTGGTAGTAAGAAAACATTGATCTGCTTCAGTGGCACTGTAATTGGAATAGTGATTAAATGCATCATGTTAAATTTACCCTGGGCTTTCTCTAGTGTGGCAAATAGAAAATGCGCTCTCAGCACCAGCAGAGCCTAACTCACTCTCTCCTAAATGATACTTCTTCTGCATGTCAAAGGTGGTATGTTTGAGCTTCTCCATTAATAATTAGGTGGCATAACACAACAAACTACACACCCTCACAGGCTGCCACAGGATGTACACTGCCCAACACGGCTTATTGTATTTAGCAGCTTGGGACAACCTTATGCACATCAGAGCAGAGCATTTGCACCACTATAGTTAATGGTCTGTCAGCATTTCCATTATAAAGCAATTTTCAAAGGTTTATTGCTCTGCTGAAGAATTTGCTCTGAGCTAAAATTTGGCATTCCAGAAAAGCAAAAACTGTAGCCTGTAGTTGTTTATCCCCTTCCAAGTAGGCCAAGTAGCTTGGTTTTTTTTTCTTTTTTTAAGTTAATCTGGCCCTTTATTTCGGAATTTCCTCATACAGCCAGCCCTTTGGGACTACAGACAGTACAAACCTCAGACCTCACAAAGAGGCCATTGTCTGGTGATAAAAGTAGCTAACAATTTTCAATGTGTTAAGTATAGATCAAAATCTTTTTTAAAAGCATGCATTTTTTTTTATCAATTTCAAACATTTTTGATGAACAAATTCTGATTATAAATGTGTCCATCAATTCTACATAGTTATACTAAATTATTCATGTTACTAGCCTAACACTATCATTGATAATTGATAGTAAAATTGATAACAGTTCATTTTACATTCTTATCAACTGTTAAATCCTTCATTTCCCCCGACTCCAACCACAACTCCTGTTAAGGCTGGAGCAACAGTGCTATGGGTAGGTGACTTAACCTGCATGCCGGGGTTCCATCCCCAGCGCCTCCTTTATGGTCCCCTGAGCCCTGCCAGGAGTAAGCACAGAGCCTGGAGCAGGCCCTGAGCCCCGCCTAGTGAGGCCCCGCCACTCCCCATTTCCTCCCAGAAAAGAATCAAAGCCTCTACAGACCTAAAGTGAACTTTACCTACTCTTCCCATCTGATCGGGCTGGTTTACAGCAGATAGAAAAGGCTTCTAAGCTAAGTTCAAAATTCATAAACATGATCAGCCCCGAACGACAAAGTTCACAGAAATACACTGGAAATTAGCTCTTAGTAAGACAGTCTTATTAATAATTCAAAATAACAGCAAAAGACTTTTTCAGATTTGCTAACAAAACCCCCTTAGCTTACCAGAAAATTCTTTACCTAATTTTAATATACTATGATCGTGATGAGTAGGAAAACATGACTAAAAACAAACGTATTTTTTTTTTTGGTGGTACAGTCATGGCTACAACATAAAAACCAGAACAGATTGCAAAAGTAAGATGATCCCCTGCTTCCTCACCTCTATCATCACAAAAGTCCCTTTCTATAAAATGTATTGAGATCAATTAGACAAAATCCAAGAGGCACAATAGTATTAGTGAAAAGATGTCTCATTCCTATTAGTCTGCCGCTTCCCCATCAGAGGGAAACTACCAGCTTCACAGAGGGCACCCACAGCGCATTCTATTTTAAAATATGCCCCCACCTTCCTCCCAGACTACAGCCATTCCTAGCCTGCCTGCATACTTTTTCTCTCCAGTATCAATCACCAGTGAGCTTATCATTACATATTGTCGACAGTACAAAAGTTATTTTATTCCTGTCCTACTCCACCGAGAAACACAGTGAGTGAGCTGCTCTCCTATCAGACTTAAAGGTTAAAATAAATCTCAGGAGTTAAGACTCTGGCCTTATACATGGGTGACCCCATTTCAATCCCTAGCACCACATAAGGTCCCCAAGTAAGGGCAGGAGAGATTCCTGAGCAAGAAGCAGGTGTGGTTTACACCCTGAACACAGCTGGGTGTGGCTAAAAGAATAAGCAAAAAAATTAACTCAATCTCTTTTAAATATGACTATTCCAAGTATTTATATACACAATTTAAATTCAAATTACATTTAATTTGTAGGTACAATATTTTAAATCATAAAAGGTTTCACATAACATCTCAGGAAAATCTGAAAACAGAAAACAATGATACATCACTTGCAACTTTCAACAGAATAGCTAACTATGAAAGAATGACAACAGCAAGCTAACACTATACTTAATGATAGAATTACTGTATTCTTTCCCCATTCAAGAAAAGGCAAGAATGTATACTATCACTATATCTACTTATCCTAATCAATAAAACTAGTCAACAAAATTAAACAAGGAACAATAAAGCAAGAATCCTACAAACTGGAAAACATATAAAACATAGCAGGTCGAGGGCAGGGGTGATGGGAAAGACTGCAGGCTGTGGTGGACAGCGCATGTATGAACCCTGTCACAAACAGTATTATAAATCATAGTGCCTAAAATAAAAATATATATGAATAAACCAAAAGAATCCAAAAAATAGGGGGGAAAGTAATTCTTTCACTATTATACATAAATGAATAACAAACACAAGGAAATCCAGAAACATTAAAATTAAGTGAGTCTGTCTAGGTTTCTAATGACAAGATCAACAGGAAAATAATCTGCTTCTTCATTAGAAACAAATAAAATCTGCATCAACGGTATTTACTCTTAACACAAAAAAAAAAAAACTAAGGTACTAAAAAATATAAAAACTGTCCAGTTATTACAATAAAACTCCTCTATGGAATTAAAAGAAGACCTAATTATACAGAAGTTATAGTCTGTACTCATGATCCAAAGATACAATCTGAGGGGCTGGAGTGATAGCCCAGCGGGTAGGGCGTTTGCCTTGCACGTGGCCGGCCCATGCCGGCCCGGGTTCGATCCCCGGCATCCCATATAGTCCCCCGAGCACCACTAGGAGTAATTCCTGAGTGCAGAGCCAGGAGTAACCCCTGAGCATCGCCGGGTGTGACCCAAAAAGAAAAAAAAAAAAAGATACAATCTGATAGTGACAGCCTCTCCAAAATGCTTGGTAAACTCAAGAGGTACTTAATCAAAACCCCAAGAGCTTCTTTTTAACTGAAATTGATGGACTGATTCTAAAAACTTCACTGCAATGATGCTGACTAGCTAAGACAATCTTTAAGAACAATAAAATTGGAATATCTTTACCACCATTTCTCAAGGACAAGGAAAGCATAAATAAGATACTTACGTTTTATTTTATTTATTCCAATAAAATTGGAATATCTTTATCACTACTTCTCAAGATGAGGGCAAGGAAAGCATATGATCCCTGTGGATCCCCTGAATATTCTGAGGCAGCCATAGATGAAAATCACACACATGAGGGGGGTCAAGGTATGAGACCAAGAGCACAAACGGTAGCAAGGGTAGGGAGTGGGGATCACAAGAAGGAACAAAGTCAGAAAAAGTCACAGTTGGAGAAACTTGAGAAACTAATCTAAACTTCCAAAGATCAAGACTTGACCTAAAGCTACAGCAATAAAGACCAGTGTCATTTGTGCAGAAGACTGACAACACAACGGCACAGAATACAGAAGCAAACCTACACATATCTAACTGATCCTCCAGTTTTAAACAAAAATACAAGGGGGAAGGCACAGGCCCGGTATGAAGCTATCCTCAATCAGATTCCCGACTCCATATGGTACCTGAGCACCAACGAGTCTGGCCCTAGAGGACGAGAGCACTTCAGGAGTCCCAGACTGCTGATGGCCAATAACCACTGGGAAACAAAGATCTCATCTGTGTTGATTCAATACAAATATACAAAGAAGGGGTGGGTGTGGGGACTGACCTCACATTAAGTGCAAATAAAATATAATTACTGGGTACAGGAGAAACACAAATGTGAAATATAAAGGCATAAAACAAGGTTGGGGGAATTACGGTTTTAACAGTGAACTAGTAAAGAATTCTTAAACAGAAAGAAAAGTGATCACATAAAATATTGTACTTGATGAAATAAAACCTGTTTTACCAAATAGCAACATGCACTGCAAGGCCAAGGCCATGACCTCACCAGCACCAACAGTCACTCAAGACACACAAGCATTCAAGCAATTTTTGCCATTGTTGTGCGACCCATGTGAAGAAAACAAACAAAAAAAGAAAGATAGCACTAAAGAAAAATCACAATCTGAAAGATGATTATCACATACACATATGACTGCATGTGTGTGCATGTGTACAAGAAATATAAGGAACTAGTACAGCTGAACAAAATCTTCAACAGAAACTTTTTAAATACGGCTAAGTAGTCAGTAACCAAATGAGAAACTGCTCAACATCATTAGTTGGGACAAATAAACATTAGCCACGGAAATACATACAGAGGCCAAGAAAACGTATTTAAACCACAGTAAGAGAATGTAACACTATCAAGAGAATGATTAGAGCCATGATACAGTCTGCAAAAATGACGCAACTGAACGTACAGGAATTCTGGGAAACAGTGTTATCACCATCCACTTACCCAGCACTCCTCCTTATGTACAAGCTCAGGTACACAGCGTGCGTGTGTGAATATACACAGAAATGCTCACAGAAAACAAACTAAATGTCAATCAACATCAGTAGAAAGAACAAACACACTGGCAGATGCCTTGAATGGAGAGTCTGTAGTAGCAACAGTTAATGAATAGGCCTACATCAAGGGTTCCCAGAGCTCCAGACATTAGCGAAAGGAGACAGGTTTGAGACTAGAGATACAATTTTCTGTAAATAGAGGGTGGAGTGACAGCACAGCAAGTAGGGCGTTTGCCTTGCATGCAGCCAACCCGGGTTCGATTCCCCAGCATCACATATGGTTCCCTGAGCACCGCCAGAGTAAATCCTGAGTTCAGAGTCAGGAGTAACCCCTGAGCATCGCCGGGTGTGACCCAAAAAGAAAAAGAAAAAAAAAGGTTAGTATAGTTTCTTTTTTATTTTTTTTTGGGGGTCATACCCGGCGATGCTCAGGGGTTACCTCCTGGCTCTGCACTCAGGAATTATTCCCTGGCAGTGCTCGGGGACCATATGGGATGCCAGGGATCGAACCCGGCCAGCATGGACCGGCCACGTGCAAGGCAAACGCCCTACCCGCTGGGCCATCGCTCCGGCTCCAGTATACAGTTTTATTGTTATGCTTTGTCTAGATTTAATATCTGATTACCAATAACCTAGTAAAATTTAGTTGGAAGATGCTTCCTATCAATATTTGAAGTGCCTATGAAGAAATGGGATTCTTTAATTCATTCAATAAAAAATGGGGGAGAGGCACGGACTAGTGCTCAGGAAATCTGGGGCCCACCTGCAATTTCCATCAACCAGGCCTTCAGTGGAAGGGCCCAAGAGAATGATGCTGCTCTACCCAGCAGTGCTGGGGCCTCTAAGACCACACCCACTGGTGCTCAGGGGCTCCAGAGATGTTCAAGGAGACAGATTCTAGGAATTGAACCCAGGCTGGATGCAGGCACCCAAACAGCTCTACATCTTCAAGATCCTCAATAATGTCCAGGGGCCAGAATACAGTGGTAGGAGGTTTGCACCGCAAGCGGTCAATCAAGTTCAACCCTGCATCGCAGATGGGCCCAAGTCCGTTCAGAAGCAATCCTGGCCACAGGGCCAGGAGCAAGCCCTAAGACTGCCAGATGTGGGCCAATTCTAAGTGACTTTATCCATTTTTTCTATCATTACCAAAGCTAGCTGGGTTCACTGATTTCAAATCCTTCATTATCCTCTAGTATGTATTTCATTGATTTCTAATTATTTAAGTTTCTCCTATTTGCTTTAAATTTAGTTTATTCATCTTCCTCTGTCTTAAGAGGAAAGGCTATAAAATATAGGTTTAATGTTTAGAGTTATAAAATTTCCTTAGGCTACTTTGTTGCTCCAACTTCTACATTTTGATATGGTATTCTTTCATTTATTCATCTTAGTTTTTTATTTCCCTGTGATTTCTTCTTTGACTTACTGATTATAAGAGTTTGTAATTACTGGTAAGTTTCTAAAATTTATTCATGTAAACAGATTTCCAATATAATTCTATACGGTAGGAGACTATAACTGGTATTATTTCTATCCTTTTTTAAATGTACTGAATTTAGGAGCCAGGCGATAGTAACCTGGTGCAGAACAGGAGTAACCCCTGAGCATCGCTGGGTGTGACCCAAAAAGAAAAAAAAAAAAAAATAAAAAAAAAGTACTGAATTTGCTCTGTCATATAGTCATGCTGGAGAACATTCCATGTGCACATGAGAAAAATATATATTCTGCTGTCGGGTGACATATTGTAGATATTGTTCTGTTGTGGTGGATTTATAGTGCTGTTCATGTCTTCTATTTTCTTGTTTATCTTCTATGCATTTTCTCTGTACATTAGCAGTGAGATTCTGAAGTCTTCAACTATTACTGAATTATTTATTTCTCCCTTCTCTGTCAGTTTTGCTTTATGTATTTTAATGCTCTATTGAGTGGAAATGTGGAAAAAAAATTAAAATGACCATCAGCTGAAAAATGGATAGATAAAATGCCATATATCCATACGAATGAAGAATACTTGGTCATAAAATGAAAGCAAGCATCAATGCATGCTATATCATAGATAAACCTTGAAAATAATACACTAGTTGAAAAGGTCAAGTCACATAAAAAACTACGCATTATTCCATTTCTATGAAATATCTGTAAGAAAGAAATCTATAGACAGTAAAGTAGATTAATGGTTGCTAAGGGCTATGGTTGATAGCTAATATACACCTGGTTTAATGACAATGAAAATATGTAATTGCTGTAATCTTCTGACAATTTTCTAGAGTTCTAACAAAGCTAATTCTTACAGTTTGTTTTTGTTCAGTGTTTCTGTGAGGCAAAGGGGGTATCTGGAGTTACATAATCCACCATTAGGCCAGAGTCACTCCTGGCTTTCAAGATCTAAGTGGGGCTGGGGAGGGTGAGGAAGGGCAGAATACACTCATTATCAAAAGAGTTTAAAATTCTCATTAAAAACTGAATTTTGGGAAACTGTTTTACCTATTGATACCTATATTCCCAGATTATCAAGAACTCCAAAATAGCAAGACTGTGCTTATCATAAAGTAAGATGAGCTGGTAAAAGCAATCAATACTTTGTGAATTAGCAAACAATAAACTAACCCGTGAGTGTTCCCTTAGCCAAAGTTCTGGAGCTTTCAATAGCATATATTGATTACTCCATAAACCTGTTCTTAATAAAACATGACGTGTATTTGTGAAATATTTATTAATAGCTACTACTTTCCAACAACCCAAGAGAGCATTACAGAAAAACTAATTCTCAAGAGGAAAATGTCCTGCCCACACATATAGTCAATCCAAACTATACTCCTCTCTGGAGACATAAAAGTCCAATTATCAGTACACTTAATTCAAGTTCAGTAATAACCAGTTAACAATTTGGGACTCAAACAGTGCTGCTATCTAACCAAGAAGTAAAACATATGTTCAGTAAACAACTGATGATTAGAAAGGATATCAATACCTAAGTGTAAATTTCTCTTCAAAAAAATGAATTCCAAACCGACTTCAGCAAAGCACTGCTTTTATGTGTTATTGGCTAACATATAAATATAAAAGGAACTAAAAATATCATTACTATTATAAGCTGCATAAAAATACTTGTATTCTCCTAATTCCTCCTTTCAGCTAATCTAAAACTAAGAAGTGAATGCTAAATGCAAGAAATAATATAAAATAAAGCCTAGTTGTTCAAACATAATATGCTAAGTACCATCCTAAAGACAATGAAAAGAGCATGTCTTAATATGACAAATGCAAAGTCTTAATATGACAAATGCAAAAAGTAATCAGGAAAAACAAAGTCACACGAAACCACTCCTTTTTTTTTTTTTTTTTTTTTGCTTTTTTGGGTCACACCAGCGACGCTCAGGGGTTTCTCCTGGCTCTGCACTCAGGAATTACTCCTGGCGGTGCTCGGGGGACCATATGGGATTCGGAGATCGAACCCGGGCGGCATGGGCCGGCCGTGTGCAAGGCAAACACCCTACCCGCTGGGCTATCGCTCCGGCCCCACGAACCCACTCCTTAAGGTATGTCCTGTGCAGGGCCAGAGCGATGGCTCCAGTGTACATCGTGCCAGGTGTGCGCACGACCCTCAGGGAGACTCCTGGCATAATCGCCCAACCAGGACTGCTAGTACCAGAGCACCATTGTGGCCCCTATTTTAAATAAAATGCAGGGGGAGTACTTGTCTCTAAAAACATCAAAGGACACAGAACTATCCATGAGAAAGTCTGTGAAAGACCAATTATGTCCTCACCCATTTTATCAACAATCTTTCTACAAATAATAAAGCATGCCAAGTAAAATTAAATAAAAATAATCTTGCAGAATATCATTGTGGTGCCTCATCACATCATGAATTTTTTAAAGCTCTCAGACCACTGGAGGAAAGAAAAGAAGCTGAAAGGAAATCCGGGCTGAGGAATGGCAGTGACAGAGCACGCGCCCTTAATGGCCAGGCCGGGTCTGGTGCCTGCTATGGTGTCACCCAGCAGTCACCTGGGTGTGGCCCTCACAGCAGCTACACAGAAAGCCTGTACACACACAATTCTAATTAAAAAAATTAAATTCTGAAAGAAAAGGAGCGTAACTGACGGGATCATTATACACTCCTGATACCATAATTATACAACTCCATTTCAGATGCTAATTCTCTCAGAACAGGATCATCTGACTTCATTATTCTAGTTCAGAGCTCAGTTAAGCTGATCTATTACAGTATCAAGACTGAACTATGTGATATTCAAACTTGCCACTCTGGCTTTAAAGAAAATTAAATAATGCAAGATAAAAGAAAACTATTTTTCACTCATTGTTCACAATAAAATTTCTAATCATACTTTTATAAAGGTGAAACCTATTAAAATGTAAGGCTGTGAATCTAAAGAAGTACTAATCAGGAAGATATAACACAATTAACAAAAGATCTGAATGTATGATTCCACCTTAAGGGATTTATTTTTCTCCATTTAGTTAATCAGGAAAAAACATAGGAGAGTCTATGAATGTCTTCCCAGTATAGTCAAAAATGACCCAAGAGAGCACACAAGTAGACATCACAACATAAATTTAAAAAGTTCATGATGGGGCTGTTGCTCGTGGTAGAGCACTTGTCTTCTATATGTGTGGAGCTCTGGGTTTGAATACTGGGACCACAAACAGGAAAAAACAAAACAAACAAGAACAACACAGGCTGTCTGCAATCTGACTCTTCAGGTAGGGTTGGCTTCCCATCGGCCATACTGAGGAGCTTTCCGGAAGGGAAAGCAGCTTCCAGGCTGAGCCCCTGCTCTCAGCAGGCCACCTCCACACCGAGTGGAGCACATGACGGTGACGGCGCTCATCACCTCACACCTCCTGTCACCATGTGTCACAACATGGGCACGAGTAAGAAACAGAGTTGCTTAGAGTCCCGACAGGGCTAACCAGAGGTATCACCCTCAACACAGCACATCAGAAGTCCATCGAGTTTAACGGTGAAAATGGCTGCACAAGAGACTCTACCAAGGGCAAGCAGCGCGGTCAATGCTCAGAAAATGACTTGAGTGATACCACTGCACTAAAGAAAGGATGGACAGGCAGAGCAAAGGACAAGAAAATACAACCGCAGAGATGAGAAAACTAATCAAAAGTGACATACATTATGAGTATGATAGGTGATATTAAAAATAAAACATCAGGGTCCGAGTGAAAGCATAGTGGGGAGGGTGTTTGCCTTGCACACAGTCAACCTGGATTCGATCCCTAGCTTCCCACAATGTCCGCCAGTACCACCAGGAGTAATTCCTGAGTGCAGAGCCAGATGTGACCCGAGTATCACGAGGTGTGACCCAAAAAGCAAAACAAACAAAAACCCACTCAACAGACGATGTGAGCAGCATTTTCTCAGCAGTTGCCAAGATGGGATGCAGGAAAGCTCTATAAAATAACAAGTGGCGGGAAAGTGAAGAGAAATGAAGAGCACACCAGGAGTTCTGGAGGAGCAATCACTGCAGCTCCTGGACAACAAACAGGAAGGCAAATTTGGTGAAGAACTAATTAAAAAAAAATCATCAGTAAGAATTTCCCAAAGGAGGCTGGCGCCGGCCTGCGCCGGGGCCTAGCTGACCATGGAACCCCGAGGAGGGCAGATGGGTTTGGGGGAGGGCCCGTCGCCTCTGAGGGGGTCCCCGAGCAGCCGCTTGCGGCCGCCCTGGTCCACTAAAATAGTGAAACAGTAATGTCTTTTTAATGCATTGCAGTCAACGAAGAGCAGGAAAGTTTGTTGGGAAGGAGATATAAAAGAGGAAAGAAATGACATACAGAACTCGCCAAGTGGTTGAGGTGCGGGAGGGGGGGGGGGGAGGTGGGGTCATTGGTGATGGGAGATGGGTTTGGGGGGGGTGCGTGTTGGAACACTGTAGAACCAAAGCTCTACCTAGCATCTTTCAATAAAAAAAAAAGAGGAATCTTCCACAAACATGTGGGAATCAGTGGTTGGGTAGGGACAGAGAAGAGAACAGTGTGCTAATATTTGTCAAAAAATGATAATACCAGTCTAGAACTGAGCATTGAATATAGGAAAAAAGATATACATGATGATCTCTGAATGTATGTATTGCAATCCACAATGTGTAAGAGAAGAGATAAAGAATTTGCCATAGAGGCGGGCTGGGGGAGGGGGGGGGGAGGTGGGGACATTGGTGTTGGGAAATGGGCACTGGTGGAGGGGATGGGTGCTGGAACACTGTATGACGGAAACCCAAACATGAACATCTTTGTAATTGTAAAAAAAAAAAAAAAAAAATTTCCCAAAGTTAGGGGGCCGGATAGCACAAAGGTAGGGACATTTTGCCTTGCATGCGACCAACCTGGGTTCGATCCCGGCATCCCATATGGTCCCCCCACTACCAGGAGTAATTCCTAAGTACAGAGCTAGGAGTAACACCTGAGCATCGCTGGGTGTGACCCCAAAAGGCAAAAAAAAAATATTTTCCCAAAAGTTGGGCTGGAGATAGTATAGCAAGCCCAGCATATAAAGCAGCCAACACAAGTCTATCCCCTACCACCAAACACTGTCCCCCAATCACAGCTAGGGAGTAAGCCCAGAGCACCACCAGGTGTGGCCCAAAAACAAAACAAAACAGGAACATCCCCAGAGCTTAATAGTGCAGGCATTGAAGTCAAAGAGACCAAAGAATCCCAGAGAAAGCATACCCAAATAAAAAATCTCCAAGACATTATAGTCAGAATGATGAAAGCCAAAGAAACAATACTAAAGACTAGATCAAAAGGGAACTTACATACAAAGAAAAGACCAGTAAGAGTCACAGCAGATCTATCAGATAGGACTCTACCAGCCAGAAGAATATGCGGAAGGCGGGCCTCAATGAAATAAACATCTCACCAAAAATACTGTATCCAGCTAGATTACCATTCAGATTGTTCCGTCTGGTGTTTGGTTTTGGGTCACATCTAGTGGCAATCGTGGCTCTGCACTCAGGGACCACTCCTAGCACGTGCAGAGTCCACAGAGGGTGCAGGGGGGTGAACCCAGGTCAGCAAGGCTAGCATTTCAGCCCCTTTTTACACTTGAAGGCCTAGACATAGCTTCAGGACAGCAACAGCTTAAGGAAATTTACAGCCTCTAAAATCAGTTTTGCAACAAGCACTAGAAGGGCTGGAGGGTCCAGCAGCAAGGCACTTGTCCTACACACGGCCGACCCAGGTTAATCCACATGGCATCAGCAGGAGCAACTCCTGAGCACAAAGCCAAGAGAAGGCCCTGAGCAATGGGAAGAGGGAGGATTTCTTTTTTTTTCCTAGAGGGAGTAGAATTTCAGTACTAATATGCATGAAGGTATCACCACCTCTACAAGAAAAAGTCTGTGTGGGAGGGATATAAAGAAGCACAGTCAGGCAAACAGCCCAAGTTTGGATAGTTTCTCTATTTTACAGAACTGAGTTTCTGTGGAGGATAAATTGATATATTCATGAAAATTATAACAGTATTATACCTTCAATAAAATGGTAAAGGAAAAAAAATAAATAGAAACCAGAAACTGGGAGGGTGTGGGGAGTCGGGAGGCAGCTCACAGGGCGGATCGTGTATTTGCTGTAAAAGCCCAGGCTTGACTCCCAGCACCTGAGCCCTAGCATCAAAGCCTCCTTGCAAGGAGCAGCCACTGAGCACCTGAGCATATGGGCATCAACACTTGCAAAAACTCGACTGCTGTGGGGTAGTATGACTGCACTAAACCCAGACTTCGGAAAATCTAGCCAATTCAACAGTAGGCAAATTCTGCTACATCAATGAAACTGAATGTTCTCAAGGCCAATTTACAAAAGGCTACATGTTAGTTTCTCGAAAGAATAATGCACATTCTTATTTAATCAGTAGCTAAAGATCTTGTCCTAAAATAATGGGTGTCGTTAACCATTATATCATTATAGTCCAATTAGGTTAACTTATTACTGATTACACTTTACTAAAAGTGGCAACCAATGTTTTTGGCAAGTGTTGCATAATGGTAGTATTCACAGAAGCTGCATCTAGCACCAATTAGAGTTCTCCAGTCTACCTAGAACAAAACTCAAATACAATTCTATATTTAAAGTACCTTGCACTTGAAATATGCCTCAAATTATCCCATCAGGGAATAAGTTTAAGATCTTTTCTTTTTTAATGGCAAGTTCATTCCCAACTCTCAAAGTTCTAATCTAGTTATGACTTTTCCCATGTATTAAGTTGTTTAAAAGACAGCTATTTCTCTTAATAATTCTAAAATATAACAAAGTACAAGTATTCATGATTTTTAAGTCATTATGATTAAGCAGTTCATGTAAATTTTTGCACATCTTAACAAAAATGTGTTTCTTTTCAACTGAGAAGTAACTAATGTACTTTAACAAAAGAATTACTTCCATTACTGTCACTGCTTTCAAATTCAAAAACAAAACTGATACCTAGAATGACATTCAAACAAAGAAAAAGGGACCTGCTTTACTGCCACAACACAATTCCTACTTCATTAAACACCCTTTACACTGTAATTTTCAGTGATTAAATAATGGGATATCAGATTAAGAAATTGAAACTTACGTACAACCAGTAGATTTTCTACATAACGTATAGAACATGAACTTATTGAGCATATTCACGGATGTTTTCATGTGCATACAATAACCACCAAGCTTAAGTTTCTGATATTAAGACGAAATGTCTAAAGCAATCAATGTGGAACTGAATTCCATACCACGGTAATGAATGGATCTGCAACTAGGAATCACTGGTCCTGAGAGCCAGTACGGTAGTATGGGTGAATACTTGCCTTACACATTGCTGAGCAGGGTTTGATCCCCAGCATCCCATATGATCCCCTGAGCCCTGGGGCGCACAGAGTCAGGAGTAAGCCATGAGCAATGCCAGAAGTGGCCTACCACCACCCTCCCCCACCCTCGTGCACACTAACAGAGGGAAGGAAAAAAAACCAGCCCAAGGCTAGACAGACAGTCCAAGAGCCAGGGCCTCTTGCCTATCCTGCAATCCCAATTCAATCCCCAGCACCACCAATCAGCCCCTCGAGCAATACCAGGTGAGGCCCTGGGGAGAGAAATCTGGGCGGCCACAAGCAGACAAAGCACCCTGCTGGACTATCTCTCCAGTCTGGGTTCAGTGTTTGGAAACCAGATGAGCGTTTCAATAAATCAAATATAAACTTTTTTTTTTTTGCTTTCTTTTTTTGTGGGGGTCATACCCAGCAATGCTCAGGAGTTACTCCTGGCTCTGCACTCAGGGAATGACTCCTGGAGCTGCTTGAGGTACCATATGGGAGGTAGGGATCGAACCCAGATCAGTTGTGTGCAAGGCAAACACCCTCTCCACTGTATTACCACTAGGATGCCACATTTAAATTTTTTATTGTCTCGTACACACTACTTCTCATTTCAAATGTAGCAAAGGTTGCCCTGATAGCTAGTTTAGTTACAGTATTCACTACTAAATTTCATATTCTTGATCACAAAACATTTTTTTTCCAACATCCAGTGGACATGATTTGATAGTCTAGTTCTTTTGGATCACTTACGTGACAAAACACTAATTTTATTAACAGAAGTTTTATAATGAATTCCCTTCTCCAGTCTTAAGCACAGTTATTCTAAGCTAAACGAGACGTCAGCCACTTTTGCCTGAGCCACAGAGTTCAATGTTTCTCCCTCACCCCCAATTTTCCTACTCTGGTCCCCTTCTGACCCTGGCTCCTTCCTGTGCTTCCCCTGTTCTACAGGACAGATCTCCTAGTCTCATGCCAGGGCATTTACATTATTTTCACCTGTGAGCCCTACTGCCCCAGTTTAAAATGCTGCCTTAGAAAATCTAACCAATTCAACTCTGACCACCCCCGCTGCAGAGCCAGTGACATTAAATTGGCTATTAGGAAGTGCAAAGAGCAAGGCCACCCTGAAGCCCACAATGAACTTACCAGTACCCTTAACCATATACTGCAGTCAAAACTTTTTTGTAATTTGGCTCCTTCTCTTTTCCCCTTGAAAAATGTGTCAGTTCCTGGTTAGGAAAAGATGAAACAATGAACTAAGAGTTTGGAGGGTGACAATCACTCTCAGGGGAAAGCTGTTCCAGTGCCTCCAACTGCTGTGTCTGGGCCAAGCAGAACTTTAGGGACACTTCTGCACTGACAAAAGGACACCAGAGGAGCCGGAGCGATGGCACAGCGGGGAGGGTGTCTGTCCTGTACACAGCTGGCCCAGGTTCCATCCCCAGCATGCCATATGGTCCCCGAGCACCGCCAGGAGTAATTGCTGAGTACAAAGTCAGGACTAACCCCTGAGCATTGCCAGGTGTGACCCAAACAAAGAACACCAAGGCCCCAAACAGTCAGAACCAGCCAATGGATAAGTGACCTCCAGTTCCCTTGCTCTTTGCCATACTAAAACACATAGCCTGGATGAAGTTTCTCTGCCATTTCCTGAGCATGTGATGTACATCCATTCTATGGCACGGCTGCCATTTCCCTGAACACGTGGTGTCTATCCATTCTATGGCACGGCTGCCATTTCCTGAACACGTGGTGTCTATCCATTCTATGGCACGGCTGCCATTTCCTGAACACGTGGTGTCTATCCATTCTATGGCACGGCTGCCATTTCCCCTCATGAATGAGTTTCCAGAAAACTCCATGTCCAGACTCAGCTTTGGATTTTTGCTCCCTCTTAAGCTGTCCCCAGCATTCTCCACAAGCGATTTTCATGACAATATGCCCTTCTTTTTCCTGTTGAGTCCTGCGCTCCTGATACCAGCACACAAAGGAGCGGATTCTCTTTTAAACTACAGTCTACTTTGTAGATCACGGTGCCTTGATTTTAAAAAATAACAAAAAATAAACTTGGTGCAGGGTGCTTGCCTTGCACCGCCAGGAGTGATTCCTGACGGGGCCAGAGCGATGGCCCAGCGGGAGGGCGTTTGCCTTGCACACAGCCAGCCCATGCTGGCCGGGTTCGATCCCCGCATCCCATATGGTCCCTTGAGCACCGCCAGGAGTAATTCCTGAGTGCAGAGCCAGGAGAAACCCCCTGAGCATTGCCG
This sequence comes from Cryptotis parvus, assembly GCA_021461705.1. Lineage (NCBI taxonomy): Eukaryota > Metazoa > Chordata > Mammalia > Eulipotyphla > Soricidae > Cryptotis > Cryptotis parvus. The sequence continues at coordinate 810 of JAJIBD010009948.1, read as the reverse complement.
GGTGTGACCCCACCACAAAAAAAAAAGGAGTGATTCCTGAGTGCAGAGACAGAAGTAACCCCTGAGCATCACCGGGTGTGGCCCAAAAGAAAAAACAAACTCTCATTAACTCCTTAACAGAACCAAAGGTCCTTCAACTACATGAAAGGAATGTGTGTGCATGTGTGTGTGCGCATGTGTGTATACATATACATATATATATATGTATACACATACACATATATCTGAGAATATAAGAGCGGCTGCAATGAAAATATATTTCAAAAATATAGGCTTTACTGTACAGCAGAAACAGTACTCTTCCACAGCCAGGTCAGGACCCAACTGAAGGCCTTTCTAAACTTATTTCCCTGCCGAGCTCACAGGAATACCTTCTCTTACATTACCATACAGGTAAGAACTACTCTATTATCTATATTTAAGAGCTACTAAGAAACTCCACTTAATGCATATCAAGAGATAATAAAGAATGCTGTGCATTCTGTAGTTATGAATTTATGTCTGGAATAAAATGCTAGTAAAATACTTATGGAAAATCTTGACAGCACTTCCGGAAACAGTACATCACATCACTACGTAAACCACCTGCTACAACATTACAGCTCGACTCATTTCCCAGCAACGTTTCCAGTATTGGAGCCTGGGAAGAGGACTGTGGATCGACTCTTCCAAAAAACAAACACAACGTGGTCCTTAGAACCTGCACTAGTCTAAGATATAATCCACACCCAGGAAACCAATACACACTAACTGATTACAGCCCCTCAATTCAAAACTGAAAATGATGGGTTATAGAGAAATACAGGCTTA
>JAJIBD010009947.1:0-55984 GCA_021461705.1 Cryptotis parvus | reverse complement strand
AAGTAAAAATTCAAGTAGGTTTTATATTTAATTTAGCTGGATCTAGTACATAAAGATTTAAGCACTTACATATAGGAATATGTATAGCAACAAAATACATTTCTTTTTTAATGCATTAAGCTTTCCAAGTGCTTTTATATATCAGTTGTGAAAAATACTGTTTAGTATCTAAATATATAGGTGTGTATGACATATATTTTTATGTACACCCCACTTCTGAGCTGTGGTTAAGAAATAGTAAGTAGCTTACATGAAATCATGAGGCAGGTAAGAGGCAAAAATAGCATGATCCTACTTTTAAAAAAATATATTGACAAATCTTTATTAAGTAATATAATAAAAACTTCAGTCTTTCTTCTTTGTAAAAGCACCACCATGAGATAGACCATTGCAAAAGCTATCCATGATTGGGTTCAGGCATACAGTGTTCCAATACCGTCTACCAGTGCACATTTCCCATCACCAATGTCCCCAGTTTCCCCTTATACCACTCTCTCCCCTTCACCAACCTGCCTCTATGGCAAACACTTCTCTCTCTCTCTCTCTCTCTCTCTCTCTCTCTCTCTTCTCTCTCTCTCTCTGCTCATTGTGGTTTGCAATAGAGATTCTGAAGGGTTATCATGTATAACCCTTTATCTACTTCAACACTTAGGTCTAGTTCCAACTATTGTTGTCATTATGGTCCATTCTCCCTCTTACTTACCTTAATTCTACTTTTTTGACTTATAACACCAAGTTTTTGTATCAGGCCATGCAGGTGACACAGATTTCTGTGCCGTGTCCTGTTCAGAGAGAGCCGTTCTAAAGCCAAGCTGAAGAGGCCAGGGGAGCACATGTCTTGCCTACACAGGACCCTGATTCCATCCCTGGCACCACATCACCCCCACCACAGCATTGCTGAGGGTCGCTGTGGAGGCCCTAGAGCAATGCTTTGGTGGCCTGGTGGTCCCTGACTCTGCAGGACCCAAACAACACCACAGCACCAGCCTGGGATCGAACCCTCCAGCCTTGGTGACTGGGCACCGAGAGTAGCCTGAGTCCCTGCCCAGTGCTAAGGAGGTTCTCCCTCCAAAGCAGCACTGAAAAGTTAACGGACCGTGTAGCAGGTGGGAAATAGACAACAGGTTGCTGGAGGCCATCCCTGAGCTTTGCTGGAGGACCAGCATGGACTGTGTGAGCCGCTGATTCTATGATGCTTCAGCGTCCGGGTGGGGACCCCAGGCCAAGCACAGTGCTTCTCCCCCCAATACCCGAAGTAGATAGTGGAGTAGAACCCGCCTTCGCTGTGTCTGGAGTCTTCAGGAGGCGCTATCAGACCCCCTAAGTCAAACCAATGGGGGGGCAGTTCAGAAATCACCAGTCTCAAGCCAGGTTCATAAGCTAGCTTTGCCCCTCCTTTGTGTCATTTTTTGTCATCTTAGCCTGACCGACATCCTCGCCTCCTGTAATTTCTTGCTGTTTCAGAGAAATTAGGGTCATAATGAAGAGGAGAAGTGCAAGGCGGTGGCTATTTTTCTATTGCCCGGCCACTTCCACTTTGGGCTTTTTCAGCACTTAGAAGACCCCCAAGTCATAAAACCTGCATGTGCTTCTATGTTCTCTGTAATAAGCAAAGGAAATTTCTGGAAGACTCTAGTTGCCCCAGGGAGATGTCACAAGATTATTAATTGCTTTATGCATTTGAATTCATCGAAAAGCAGAACTAAATTTAGCTCAGTACATTACTCTTGGCCAGAGGTTCTCAAATTTATCTGGCCGACTGCCCTCTTCTCAGAACAGAATTTCACTCACTGCCTCCTTCTGCTCCTCTCATTGATTCTGAGGCTGCTGTGGCCCGTTGAATTGTTCGAGAGCTCCGCCAGAGGTCGCCTCCCCCCCCCCCTCCCCGTTTGTGGAGCTGCTCATTTAAACTGTTCTTATGCCAGAAAAATAGGATTTTATTTTGTATGTTTTTGCCTTTGTTCTCTTGTAATGGCAGATTTGTTTTGTAACTGAGGATATTTTTGTATCTTTCTGTTTAAAAAATGTTGAGAAATTGTACTTTTCTGACTGCTCTTTCATTAAAATGGTGATGGAAACTCACTTATCATTTGGAATGAACAAGCGTTAAAGATTTCTGGGAAAATGAATAGAAGTTTTGTTATATCTTGGCTTTGTTTTGTGATCACACCTTAGACTATTAAGTAGTTTTTCACTGGTCTGCTCATAATCATGAAATTAGAAAACTATTTTTTTGGATAGGAGAAACACATTTCATCTCAGTCTTCCTCTACATTTCCCTTTATTTATATATTATCTGTAATATTTCCCACAGTCATCAATGTCTGATTGCTACAGTGGTGGGAATGCAATAATATCTCAAACAATGAGCTTTTGGAGGCCGACAATGTCAGATTTCTTTTGTTTTCTTTTTTAGTGTTAGACCCCAGTTACTCTGTGCATGCTTCCTGTAAAACTCTGTTTTCCAGCCCACACTGTCCTTCTTTGGAAATGGTAATGCCACTGTCAGGAAATCACTTATATCACTTGTCTTCCCTTTGTTCATGGATTTGCTCAAGCAGGCACTAGTAACATCTCCATGTGTCCTGTCAAGCCCTAGTGTAGCCCAAGAGCATCTGCTTGCTCCAGAAACATGAAGAGCCTCAAACCAATCCCTTCAGGTCATGGGAATGAGATCTATAATTGTTACTGGTTTTTGGCATATCAAATACGACACTGGTAGCTTGCCTGGCTTTGCCGGGTGGATGGTATGCTCTTGGTAGTAGGCTCTCAGTTCGTATGCGTTTACTGATAAACTGCTTGGTTTCAAAGCTGCCGTGAGCAATGGGGAGATTGGCTTTTCTCTTGGGTGGAGCTCTGAAAGCTGTGAGGTCCAGATGTTGAAATAGTTGCGTTTTTCCAGTATGACCTCATCATTTTTCTAGCATGCCTCCTGTTGGTTTTACTTTTAGATTGAGGTATAATTGATGTGTACCAGTGTATTTTTTAATTTCATTAGTTTTAGTGTCTTTTTCGTTATTTAATATTTATGGAAACGTTCTCTTGTGGACTGTGCAGTCTCTTAGACTTCATAAGCTCAGCATGTAGGAACGTGGGGAGATTGACTCTTCCTCCTGGCTGGGCTGTGTGCAGCAGCGGAGACTGAAGTAGTGTGATTGCCTCTGCCCAAGGGCTTGAGTGTGGCTGCTCTCAGGCCATGGAAGTGCACTGGCAGCCTTTTCCCACCCGGGAGTGGGCAGTTGGAGATGACTGGATCCGTGTGTGCAGACCAGACCCTAGGGAGTATTGTGACAATCGTTGGACATCGCCTCTGTTTATAAGGGGATTTTTAACAGGTCTGGTCAGCTTTGGGTAATGTGGCTTGGGGCTGCTCTCAGTGGAGTCCTCATTAGCCAAAAACAAATCTGTGGACATGACTGAAATATTTCCTCAAAACTTGCAGTGGTTAGAATTTCATGTACACTGAAACAAGCTCCAATTTCAGAGCTTGTAGCATTATGAAAGATCATTTTGGCACATTATATTCTGCTTTTCAGATTCAAGGGAAGTCTTGGGGGCTTTCTGAGTAATTCCCATTAATGCAAGTGTTCTTACACTTTAAGAATTAATTGGATGTGTTGCTGGAATATCTTTCCACAAATGTTTTGTTCGTTTTACAGAGGACAGTCGAGAGCTATGTGGATAGCGTAATGGGGACGACATACGGCCCTCGTGCAGGAAAGAAAATGACCGTGTTTATTGATGATGTGAATATGCCAGTAATCAATGAATGGGGAGACCAGGTAGACGATCCCCACTTTATTTCTTTCATTAAACTTGGATTTTTTAAAAAATAATCTGGTATATGAATATTTTCCTGTGGTTTTGACATCTAATTCCTGAATCCAGGAAAACCTGTTATTTGGAAACACTCAAAGAATATGCTCCGGGATCCAAAGGAATGGCATTGTAACTGTCAGGATTGCGTTTTCTAGGTGACTAATGAGATAGTCCGACAGCTGATGGAACAGAATGGATTTTACAACCTAGAGAAGCCTGGAGAGTTTACCAGCATTGTGGATGTCCAGTTTTTTGGCAGCCATGATCCACCCTGGGGGTGGACGCAATGATATACCCCAAAGACTCAAGAGGCAGTTCTCCATTTTTAATTGCACGTTGCCTTCAGATGCTTCCATGGACAAGATTTTTTGGTAAAAATGGATAACAGTGGGGCGTGGGCAGGGGGAGAAATCTGCCTGCGATCTGCTCCAGAGGTCGTCAGTGAGGCAGAACCGGCTCTTAGTTCTCGTACTCTTCACTCTTAAGTTGTGTATTAGGGGGATGTGATGCACACATGAACTGAATTCACTGCCTATGTAGAAATCCCTAATTATGTTTTTCTTTACATGAACTTGGAGTGATGAGATTGTTTCTTCATATATAATCATATTTGAGATTTGGGTTGATATAGTATCTTGTCACGACAGAGCCTGGCAAGCTACCCATGTCGTATTTGATAGGACAAAAACCAGTAACAATTATAGACCTCATTCCCATGACCTGAAGATTGGTTTGAGGCTCTACAGGTTCCTGGAGCAAGCTGATACACTTCGGCTACACTAGCACGTGACAAGACATATGCAGATGTTACTGGTGCCCGCTTGAGCAAATCGATGAACAATGGAAAGACAAGTGATACAAGTGATAATATCTTGTTAATACCAAAAATTTATGTAGTTGATATTTTTACCAACCCACATAATGATTTTGACCACAGGGATACTTTTGCACATATGATAGATTATCCAGAGTCCGATTTCTAAAGTCATTTAAAGGTTGTAGTAAGTTGCTGACTAAATATAAAGCATCTTAGAATTACTTTACTGATAAGCAATAGTCCAATAGATAAACATATATTTAACTGAGAAAAATGCATTTATAACTGGTTTCAAAATTATTCTTTGCAGAAAGTGTAAAGTTATGTGCGCATTCATGTTAGGTATTAATTCACCATTTCTCAAACCGCTCTTGAGAAAAAGCTCATTAGGATCAGCCTAATTAATTTCTGACAGAGTGAAATGTCATTTTTAGTGCCCTGGGCTCGTGGAGTATGACAGTTCCAGACTTCAGTCATAGTGAGCAAGACTTGGAAACTTAATGACATGTGCATGATCTAAACTAAGGGAAAATAAAGTGGACCTGAAAGAATGACTATTACCACTTTTAATTAGCCCCCTTTGCCTTAGGAGTTTTACATATATAGTAAATAAAAAATAATTAATGCCTGGAAAGGTAGTGCTTTTAATGTCTCAAACAGAAGGGGGGAAGCGAAGATTCAGGAAATCTCCCTCCTTCTTTTCTTTTCTTTTCTTTTCTTTTCTTTTCTTTTCTTTTCTTTTCTTTTCTTTTCTTTTCTTTTCTTTTCTTTTCTTTTCTTTTCTTTTCTTTTCTTTTCTTTTCTTTTCTTTTCTTTTCTTTTCTTTTCTTTTCTTTTCTTTTCTTTTCTTTTCTTTCTTTTCTTTATTGTTTTAGTGGGCATTTCATGTTCCTGCCCTTCACTGTATCACTGTCTTCCCGTTCATCGTCGATTTGCTCGGAGCGGGCACCAGTAACATCTCCATATGTCCTGTCTCATGCAAGTAGAGCCCAAGGGCACCTACTTGCTCCAGAAACCAAAGAGCCTCAAACCATTCAATCAGGTCATGGGAATGAGGTCTATAATTGTTACTGGTATTTGGCATATCAAATATGACACGGGTAGCTTGCCAGACTCTGCCGTGTGGGTAGCATACTCTTGTAGTCATCTCAAAATCCAGCATTTATTGATGAACCGCTCCCTTACTCATTTAATAATATTGAATGAATTTAGTATAGTTTTTAGGAGGCGTTCCTTAATCAATTTCCAGTATTTGAATGCTTTCTTCAATATACTTCCATTTATTTTGTTTAAAAAAAAGAAACCTTCAAGAGATTGTTACTAGAAGTGTCCTTAGATGTCTTCACTATTAAAATGTGAAATTGTGTTTGTGAAAACTTTGTATTATGATGTTTTTCATTGTAATATAGTCGTCAGAGCCTGGCAAGCTACCCGTGTCATATTGATATGCCAAATGCCAGTAACAATTACAGACCTCATTCCCATGACCTGATGGAATGTTTTGAGGCTCATCATGTTCCTGGAGCAAGCAGATGCCCTTGGGCTACACTGGCATGTGACAGGATGTATGGAGATGTTACTGGTGCTAGCTCAGAGCAAATCGATGAACAACAGAAGACAAGTGATACTAGTGATGCAAGTGAATAGTAGGTTTAAACTGTTAAATGTTGCAATTGTCCTTTCAGGTGTTATTGGAATTGGCCACTACTGCCCCCAAAGGGGTTTCTCAGAAGAAGTGAGAGAGTCAGTCACCAGAGTGGTTCCTCTGACTCGCCGCCTATGGCAGATGACGAAGAATAAAATGCTTCCAACGCCTGCAAAATTTCATTATGTATTCAATCTTCGAGATCTTTCCAGAATCTGGCAGGGCATGCTGAGCACGACTTCAGAGGTTATCCAGGAGTCAGATGTGAGTGATAGCTCATTAGAGGGGACACACGTAACGCAGTTATTTTTTGTGTCCAACAAAGTCTTAGAAGTGCAATTTTTTTAGTGGAATTATGATAACATTTTGGAGTGCTTCAGCATAAACACATTTTCTGTTTGCTGCTTTTAAGCTAACAAAGGTTAAAGTAACAAATTTTTTCTTCAGAAAACTTCTAATGATTAAGGAAATTGTACATAATTACTTTCTAAAGAATAGAATAAAAAAAAAAAATTGTTCCACCCCAAGATAGTTTTCTTATACTGAATACTGGAGTTACTATGGATTATTTTATTTTATTTTATTTTATTTATTTATTTATTTATTTTTCTTTTTGGGTCACACCTGGCGATGCTCAGGGGTTTCTCCTGGCTCTGCACTCAGGAATTACTCCTGGCGGTGCTCAAGGGACCATATGGGATGCCGGGATCCAACCCAGGCCGGCAGGGCCTGCCGCGTGCAAGGAAAACTCCCTACCACTGAGCTATCGCTCTGGCCCCAAGGATTATTTTATTTTAAATTTGACCTTTTAACTTAAAGATATGATCATAGTTATAAATATTGAAAATTGAAGGACTTATTATGTGGTTAGTCATCTATCAAATAATATTCCCTTTCCATGTAATTAAGTGCTTCCAAAGAATTATAAATATTTGTGAAGTTGATAAAGGAGGGATAAGAGTAGAAAAAATTAATTTTTTCAGAAAAACAAGCATTTGCACACGCACCTGAATCTAATAGTGCCAAAGAGTAGAAGAATTCTCCTGCACAGTCAGTCCGACTGTCTCCAACACCCCAGCACAGCCTGTTCAGGCAGAGACAACTTTGACTTTTCCTTCATTCTTTTATGCAGTCAAGGGATACTTAAAACTGATGTGTTTTAGGAGACTTCTCTGCAGTAACATGCAGGTTTTGCATGTGATAGTTGAGCTGCCAACCAAACTACCCTGCATCGATTATGCAAAAAATATCAAGCCCAAAGAGAAAGCATGGGGGTTAAGGTGCTTGCCTTGCATGTGTTCAACCAGATTCGTTTCCCAGCACCTAGTAGGGTCTCCCGGTCTCACCAAGAGTGATCCCTGAGCATAGAACCAGCAGTAAATTCTGTGTACAGCCTTTCAAGACAAATACACACACACACACACACACACACACACACCGACAGAAACCTGTTTAAGTAGATCTTGGTGAGGGGCGGGGGCTCTTGGTGAGGGACTGTTCTTTTGGAGAGAATTGAAAATCATTTTAGTACCAATAAACTTTCCTCAAAGCTACTGATGAATTAATGTTATTCTGAAAAATAAATAAATTTAAAAGAAAAAAAAGAAAGAAAGAAAAAATTAAAAAAGAAAAATATATATACAAAGGTCAACTGCTTTCCTAATATCTGGAATTTTATTTTATTTTATTTATTTATTTATTTATTTATTTTTTGCTTTTTTGGATCACACCCGGCGATGCTCAGGGGTTACTCCTGGCTCTGTGCTCAGGGAATCACTCCTGGCGGTGCTCAGGGGACCATATGGGATGCCGGGATCGAACCCAGGCCAGCACAGGCCGGCCGTGCAAGGCAAACGCCCTACCCGCTGGGCTATCACTCCAGCTCCCCCAATATCTGGAATTTTAAATTTAAAATCAAATACATTTTTGTTAGTACTGTCCAAAATGAGAACTTATGTATAAAACTAACAAAATACATCCAAAATTTATATGAGGAAAACCACAAATTCTGTTAAATGAAATTAAAAATGAACTGAAAATTAAAAAAATATTATTCTGCAAAGCATTTCTTTGGTAAAATCATTAAACAACTACTTTTTGGAGTACTTAATTGTAGTCAGCACAAAAAGTTCCAGTAATTGATGTTACCATGATTTTTTTTCCTAATAGAAAATGCTTTCTACCTCCTAGCTACCCAATTGCTTTTAGTCATTAGTAATATAATGACTGAAAAGCCTCTTAACTTGCAGAGTACCCAGGCAGAAATTTCCACCAGTATTACATATCAATTAATGTGTTTATAGAAAGAATTATTATTGTTGTTAAGGGAACAGGAGTGTTTAATAATTAATTGTTTAATTAATTAATCTTTGCAACTTTCAATTAACATTGGATTCTGGGTTGTATAAACTCAATGATTTCTTGTCTGGTTAATCTATATTTTGGAACACAATTTTTCTTCTCATTGTGTTATGCATATATATGTTAGTAATATCTCAGGTGCATGGGAGCTGGTCATACATTACATGTTATATTATGGTCTGGGTACATAAATGTCAGTCTCTTATCCTTTCTTACGTTAGTGACAAAGATGAATTTGTCACTAACTTAGGAAATAATCTATAAAAATGTTAACTTGTTGCTTGATCAGCATACTTTTAATATTGTCATCTAAGCACATTTTCATTTTAATTCGAAGACTTGAGTTGAATAGATAGTACTTACTATTTAATCGGTGTGAACAAGCCCTATGGAAATGAAGTTTAAGTGTATTTCATCTGTTACTATTTAAAATGCAGCATTGTAAATCAGGAAAGTTAGTTAAGGTATAATTAAATCACAAGTCTGACTTCATGGGAATTAATAATGCATTTTATTTATTTTTAGTGATTAAAATTATAATAGATGTAACATGATTACAATAATATTAATGTTTGTAGTATACAGTGTTACTGCACACTACTTCCCCACTAAGAGCTAAAGACACTCCCAACCCCATAGTCCTTATATGACTTCTAGCTCGTCTCTAGCTACCCGGAACCCCAGTCCCCTTCTCCCAGTGCACGATAGCCACAATTTTGTAGTAAAGTCTAAAAGTTGGTTGCCATTAGCTGCTGTCCATTCCCTTGCCTTGCTTCTTTATATGCCGTATGCGAGACATCATCCTGTAGCAGTCCGTCTCCCCCTGACCGGCTTTGCTCGCCTTGACCCCCTTCAATCATGCGTTTTCATGGCGCCCTTGCAGGACCTGTTCAGGCTGTGGAAGCACGAGTGTAAGCGCCGTGATCGCTGACCGGTTCACGGTGGCTGGCGATGTCGCCTGGTTTGATAAGACTTTAGCAGATCTGGTGGAGGAGGAACTTGGTGAAGAGAAAAAACTCCTAGTGGACTGTGGAGTGGACACTTATTTTGTGGACTTCTTGAGAGATGCACCTGAAGCTACAGGTAAATGATTAGAGAAGTATTTGATATTCCTCTAAGTTGAGGTCCTGGATATTGACTTTCATAAATTTAACCAAAACAAGCCAGGGACAGCAGTGGACAGTAATTGCGAAGGACTGAATTGGATAAACTCAGGGCGCTCAGAGATGAGCTGTTCCCCCAATTTTTTTTTTTGCTTTTTTAGGTCACACCCGGCAATGCTCAGGGGGTTACTCCTGGTTCTGCACTCAGGAATTACTCTTGGCAGTGCTCAGAGGACCATGCCGGGATTGAACCTGGGTTGGCTGCATGCAAGGCAAATGCCCTACCAGCTGTGCTATCGCTCTTGCCCCCTGTTTTCTGTTCGTAACTTTATCTTGGATATCAAGCTGGAGTTGGGAGGCTGGAGGGTGTTGAAGAAATGACATCAAGTTTAGCATTGGTAGTGGTGGATTTGAAGAAGAAAGATCTACCCCAGGTTTACTGGGTAAACCTCTGGGTTGTGTGGGTCTTCAGTTTCCTTGATTATGACGATGGGAGTATTGATATGTATGGTCGGGTATGTTGGGATAGATGCAGTATCCTTTGGAAAAGGCTTGGGCTGTCTGAGGGTTAGAGTCATTGCTAAATGAGACACCGCACCAGTCACAGACGTTGTTCATCTTTAGTGTTGAAATTCAGATGAAAACCCTCAGTGCTGGAGAGATAGTACAGTGGGCAGGGTGCTTGCCTTACATGTGGCTGGCTGGTGTTTGATTCCCAGCACCCCATATGGTCTCCTGAGCTTCTCCTGGAGTGATCCCTGAGCCAGGCATAAGTCTTGAGAATCACCAGGTGTAATCCCCAAAAAGGAAAACAAAGAAAACCCTAAAATTATCTGAGTGACACTATATCTCTCCCTGTGACTTGTAAGAGAAGGCTGATGGGGCAACAGCTCTTGTGGTTATGGGTCCCTGTCACACGTTTCTTAACAATTGGGGTTAGTAGTAGTTTAATGTTGCAGGACACCTAAAAGCCTAGGCCTCTGCATCTGCCCTGGATTGTCTCCTGCAGGTCACTTCATAGATAGGGAGGGTAGTCTGAATGTGGCAGTCTTATCTGACCATGTATTCTGTACTGGCTGGTATAAATATTCTCTCATGCTACCACAATCATCGTGGGACTAGCTAGATCTTACCAGCATATTTTGCCTGGCCACGTTGGATCTCTAAGTAATTAGACCAGAGAGAAATGCTGTTTGCCTCCAAGCAAGCAAGAATGGCTCCCTGATAGCTCAAAGGCAACTAAAATACAAAACTACCGTGAAGTAGACGAGACTCTTGTGAAGGCTTGGAGAAATATTTAACTGGCATTAGTATTAGTCTTTGGTACAGAGACATGCCATATCAGAAACCCCCTTCTCTACCCTATAAAAGGCAATTCAGGGCAGATCTTGGCTCAAGATATTAGGTGAGGTGCTGGGAGAAATTTCCTGAGGGCATTTGATCCTTCCTGCCAGGAGAAGTTATATTTAGCTTATAACTTCTCCCAGCTCAGCTAGGAGGCTTTTAATTAGCTCTGGGTCCTTGTAAACAGCCAGATGGTCTCCTGAAGTTGCTACATTCTATAGAGCTATTTTCCTGTTTTCATGTCTAGATAGCCCAGCCCAGAATGGGCTGGGCTGGGGAGTTTGGAGGATTCCTAGCTATAAAATAAGCTGTAAGAAGAAAGAATCTCTTTCTCCCCCCTTTTGCCATTTCGGCTTCCCTTGGTGTTTTGCTTCTCCGTCCTCTCCATTCTCTGTTGGGCCTCAACACGTGGTGGCAGCCATCTTGGCCTACACCTGGCTGGGGCCTAGCTGGGAACCCAGAGTCAGGAGGTTTTCCCTGCTTTTGGATTGTATATTGGGACCTGTGATAGTAAACTGCATCGGACTCCTGAGTCTTCATCCATTCCCCGCCGGCTTCAGAGGTAGAAGGGGAAACTCCGCTTCCCGGCACTGTTGGGGGACCCCGCGGTGCTCCCCAACAGTTTAACTGTTTCTTTCCATTTGGAAATAAGCATTTTTTTTCCTTTTTGTGTCACACCCAGCAATGCTAAGGGGTCACTCCTGGCTCTGCACTCAGGAATTACTCCTGGCCATGCTCGAGGGACCAAATGGGATGCTGGGGATAGAACCCAGGTGGCCGCATGCAAGGCAAATGCCCTATCCACTGTGCTATCACTCCGGCCCCAATTTGGAAATAAGTTTAAGTAAAATATATTCGTATGAATTAGCAGTGTTTCAAATATTTTTGTGAAAATAATTTTTTTTTTTTTTGCTTTTTGGGTCACACCCGACAATACTCAGGGGTTTCTCCTGACTCTGCACTCAGGAATTAACTCCTGGTGTACTCGGGGGACCATATGCCGGGATCGAACCCAGGCCGCCTAGGGCTGGCCATGTGCAAAGCAAACGCCCTACCCGCTGGACTATGACTCCGGCCCCCTGTACAAATAATTTTTAAGTAAAGTATTTTGCTTTCACTTTTTTAAGCTATGAATATTTGAGGATAAATTTTAAGTTAATTTCCATATTTAAAATGCTTGTTTGTGTACATGTCATGTGTTTCTTCTACATGGATAACACTAATCGTGAATCCTTTTACTGGGATTGGAAAATGTACGTATAATCCATCAAAAGTTTCTGAGTGACAGTTGTTAAAGCAGGTTTCTTGCTGGCTCTGCACTTGGGACAATCTTTGGACAGAAAGAAGCTGACAGTTTATTTTAAAGCAGGTCACACACATGCCCAAATCCTGTAGAGGTAAGGCCATTTACAATTCAGATTTATGTATCTTATTTCCTCTAATTCAGAAGGATAAATAATCAGATTGTAGTTTTCAAGGATCAAAGTACATCTGTTGCGTTTTGCAGTTTAATGCATCTGGAGGCAAATGCAGAGTGGTTTATGACTTTAAGGCAGTTTTTCCCTCAGAGTTTGAGTTGAATCATTATGACACAGGAAAGTGACTATTGAGGTTCAATCTGAGAATTGCTGAAACAACCAATCTTATTTTTAAAAAAACGGAATCACCGTGAGAAACAGTTACGAAATTGTTGATGATTAGGTTTCAGCCATGCAGTGTTCTAACACCTGTCTCTTCACCAGTGCACACCATTAATGTTCCCACCACCAGTGTCCCCAGTTTCCCTAATGCCCCTCTCCCAGCCTGCCTCTGTGGCAGGCACTTCTCTGTCTGTCTGTCTGTCTGTCTGTCTGTCTGTCTGCCTGCCTGCCTGCCTGCCTGCCTGTCTGCCTGCCTCTCTCTCTCTCTCTCTCTCTCTCTCTCCTCTCTCTCTCTCTCTCCCTTTGGGCTCTATGGTTTATAGTACAGGTACTGGGAGGTTATCTGTATGTCTCTACCTCCTTTCAGCACTCATTCTTGTGCATAGTGATCATTTCCAATTATTATTGTCATAGTGGTCCCTTTTCTATACTAACTGCCCTCCACCACACACACACACACACACACACACACACACACACTGTTGTGGAAGCTTCCAAATGTGGACCAGTCCTCCTACCTGTTTCTTCTGTCCTTGAATATTAGTCTCATACTAGGTTTTTATTGCCCACAATTGAGCGTGCTCATTCTTTCTGTCCTTTTCCTTCTGACTCATTTCACCCAGTGTGATATTCTCCATGTCCATCCATTTATAAGCAAATTTCATGACTTCATCTTCCTTGTAAAAAAAGCTAATTTTAATGATCATGTTAAATCAATATCTTTTGCCTAGTTATTAAAAGATTAATATCTTATTACATTAGCGCAGGGCCAATTAAAACAATTATGTACTATTGCATTTGGAATAGCTGTGTATTCCTCATAGTCAGTGAATTTCTAGGCTGTTATTAGTATACTCCTCAAGTAAAATGTCACTGCTTTTTTTCAGTCTTTAATGCTCAGTGGTAGTGAGCTTATACTCATTTTAGCATTTTTGGCATTAGCACTTATATTCGTAGTGAGAGTTTTAAAAAACCTAGCATATTATGTATTATGTACTTTTACTTTAAATATTTTTTATATTATATTAAAATATTTTATATTCCGTAGGCCCAGTCAAAGACTGGGCCCCCTGGGATGAACCCAGAGCCACGGCAAAGCCTGGCAAACTACCTGTAGTATATTTGATATGTCAAAAACAGTAACGATAATGGGCCTCATTCCCAACAAATGGGGATGTTACTGGTGCCCACTCGAGCAAATTGATGAACAACGGGAAGACAAGACTTTAAATATATATTATTGATATTAAGTATTATCCCCTTGAAGTACCTCTATTTATTTAGTAAATTTTTTTGCAATCCTCCACTGCTGTTTTCCCAAATTTACTTATATCCTCACATGAATCTGATATTCCTGAATTATAAAAATTTCCTGAACAAATAGTGAGCCTTTTCCTTTGATTCTTATTAAAAATCATATAATCCTGTACTTCTCTTGCTAATCTTGACACTAGACCTTTACTTTTAAGCATTATTTGATCCTTAAGTGGCTATTTCTTCAAGTAGCCTTGAAACACCCATGCTCAGTTATGGATTCAAGTTAAATTTGTTGTATATACGATTTTTTGTTTTTAAATTGACTTGGATTTTTATCTCTTTCTTTTTCTAACCCACCCTTCCTTCCTTCCTTCCTTCCTTCCTTCCTTCCTTCCTTCCTTCCTTCCTTCCTTCCTTCCTTCCTTCCTTCCTTCCTTCCTTCCTTCCTTCCTTCCTTCCTTCCTTCCTTCCTTCCTTCCTTCCTTCCTTCCTTCCTTTCCTTCCTTTTTCTGTGTGTTTCTGGGGCCACTCTCTGTGGTGCCCAGGGCTTACTACTAGTAATTCTTGGGGAACCAAGTGAGTACAATGAATCAAATCCAGGTTGGTTGTATGCAAGAAAGAGCCCTAACCACTGTGCTATCACTCTGTCTCCCTCAAATGCTCTCTTTCTGGACAGAAAAGAACTAAGACTCTATGGTCACAAATGTTCCAGTGCTTTTATATTGTTATGATAGTTTTTTTTAAATGGAATACTATCACATTTTCATGAATGTCAGTATTATTCATTGTTAAATTGTAGAGTTATGAGTGCAACGACTCAGGTTGATGGACGTAAACCAGAAATTCAAAGAAATGTTATTGATTCTTCTTTCCCAACCCCAGGTGAAACACCAGAGGAGGCTGATGCAGAAATGCCCAAAATTTATGAACCAATTGAATCTTTTGATCACTTGAAGGAGCGTTTGAATATGTTCCTGCAGCTCTATAATGAGAGCATCCGTGGGGCTGGCATGGATTTAGTCTTTTTTGAAGATGCAATGGTGCACTTAGTCAAGGTCAGTGGGTACCCCAGAAACATTGCCCCAGTGGGCTAGACACTGACTTACCGGAATTCCCCTCTACATTTCATTTTTTTCCTTGATTGATTTGCATTCATTTATATTATCTTAGTATGTCAGAGTCCTCTGTAAGTTTCTCTGTGTGTCTGGGGTCCTTGACTGTTCTAGGAGAATACTCAGTTTAAAAATAAACTCCATGTTATGTCCTAATTTAATTTCTAAAGTAGATGCAACATATCACACCTATAGGCTTAAAATCGGGACTGGTGTACTTCAAATGTGTGACATGATAATTTTATTCAGTGTTGCCGTATAGCTTCCAGCTCAATGTTTTCACTACATAGAATGAATGTGGTTGACGATGACTTCAAAGCACAGGCAGAATATCTGCTTTTATTTTGCACCGTGTAAAAGATAGCTCAAAAAAACTCCATAAACTTTGAACATAGTGCATGCACTTTCATTACACTAAGTGAAATGGGTCACAAAAAGACAATTATGGTATTATTTTACTGAATTATTTTATCAAACAGTAATATTTTACTAGGATATTTACTAATATTATTTTACAAGACTATGCTACCTGCACGTCAGAGCCTGGCAAGCTACCCGTGTTGTATTTGATATATATGCCAAATACCAGTAACAATTATAGACCTCATTCCGGAATGGATTGAGGCTCTTTTTTGTTCCTGGAGCTAGCAGATGCCTTGGGCTCTACTAGCATGAGACAGGACATATGGAGATGTTACTGGGGCCCGCTCGAGCAAATCGATGATGAACGGGAAGACAGTGATACAGAATGTTACTAAATTATTTTGCTTAGATTAGTCAAATTCATGGAAACATAAAGTAGAGGAGCTAGGGGGGGGAGAGAAAGGGGCGGAAGGGTTTATAGGTATAGAGTTTTATTTTTTGCAAGATGAAAAGAATTTTGGAAATGGTCGAAGACATAGTTTAGTACTTAATGTACTTAGTGCTTGAAATTTGTATTTTAAAAGAGTTAAAGTATTATATTTGAGGTTGTATGTATGTTACCATAATTACAAATAGTTAGAAATAGTGTGTCAACGATTGACGTTGGGTAGATGAAAATTCTCTTAGAAGGCAGTCCTCCACAGACCTAATTTCTTTTCCGCTCTATCATATGAGCCACTCCGATTTCAATGTTTAGGACAGTAGATCCTCAAAGGATGGAAAGGAAATAAGTATTTACCTGGTAACTCCTGTGACTTATATGGAACATAACGCCATGGAGACTCTTTGCTGCTATCGCACTATTTTGATGTCGGTGACCTTTTCTGATGCCATCCTTTTAATTAGAAGGGCCTTCAAGGTTTTCTTTCACTACTTAGGTATAACTGAGAAATGATCTTGTGATTGCATGTTGCCATTGGAATCTCAGACATTGAGAGGATTTTAAAGGTCAACCTCATCTTTAGTGAGGAAGAGTGTGAGGAGGCTTTTCTGCCGGCACAAAGGCAGAAAGATTGTTCCGGGCTTCAGTCTCCCCAATGTGAAGAAATTTTTGCTTGGAAAAATGATTGTTCAGAATCACAGACAATTGTACTGAATTATGACTACAAAAGTTGTTTCAGAGCTAAATAGAAATCACATTTTGAAATCAGATCCTAATCTTTAGGAATTAATTGTTTCTGGAGTCATAGACATTCTAGAGTATGTGTTGATTAAAAGGACAGACAGAATTATTTTCTAAATAGATAATACCCAAACAATTTCATGGTGAAGTGTCTGTCTGTGGGAGCCAAACTCAGACTGACCTTGAGTTCATCACAGCTCAAATAGGGAATGAGTTGTTTGTGCTCATCTTGAGCTTACGGAGGTGTGTTAGAGTGGTCTGTGTCTGTGTTTTGCTGTACAGATGATGAACAATGAGATTTTTCTCAAGGCATGTATGCCTCAGCCCAGAGTCTTGGACCCTGTTTTTCCTCACTCTTAGTCTCTGGAATGCGTGTTTCGAGATTAGCCAAGGATTCCCTGATTGAAATTTCTAATGTTACAGTGATGCTTTCATCACGTTGTTCTAGGCCAATCTTTTCTTCTCCAGTCTTGTTTTCTCTGTACAACACATCTCAATTGTGCCCTGTGGGTGTAAACCTTCAGTGTGTGACCTAGTTCTAAGACATGGTAGCAATCGAGTCTATAAGTGAAGACTGAAAATGGCAAAACAGGAGGGGATTGAGACATTGCCTCTCTGTTTGTTCCTTTGCAGTCACGATCTCGATCACGATCTTCCCGTTGATCATCTATTTGCTAGAGCAGGCACCAGTAATATCTCCATGTGTCCTGTCTCATGCCAGTAGAGCCAGGGGCATAGGCTTGCTACAGGAACATAAAGAGCCTCAAACCATTATATTAGGTCATGGGAATGACCTAATGTAATTGTTACTGGAATTTGGCATATCAAATACAACACGAGAAGCTTGCCAGGCTTGCCGAGCAGGAAGTAAACTCTTTTACACCTCCAAATAAAGCATTTATTGATGAACCACGCGCCACGCGAGCCGGGCTGTGATGGGCTGGTCTGCTGGGTGGAGTTCTGACGAGAGGGAGGAAGTCCAAATGTGGAAAATGGCGGCGCCCGTGGAGTGAGGGTGGTGGTCTGGCTTGTTGTGAGGCTCTGCCGAGGTGGTGGGCCAGGGCTAGAACCCGCCATGCCTCCCAACTGCCTCGTGAACGGCTGTGCACAGGGAGAGCAAGGAACAGCTCTGACCCATGTCTGCGAGACTCTTAATCTCCTTTGCAGTAAAAATGAGAATTTATGTCACAAAGGAGTCTGTTACCACTCATCTCTTTTGCTTTCTGGGTTAAAGTTGAATGGAACATATATCATCTTGCATTGTGTGACCCCATCTAACACTGTTTCTAGGGGGATATGGTGTGCTTAACATGTACTCCTCCAAAATCCATTGTTGATGAATAACCACATCTGGATTTTAGAGTGTCTCACCCATGCTGCTTTCCCAGCAGGTGCTGAGTTGTGCACAACTTAAGCTTGAGTGCAGATTTGATATTTGTATTTCCTATACTGATACTCCCACAAGAATAGAGTCACCTCCGACTTCTTTGCTTACTAGAGTTGGTGCATCTTTTCTTTCTTTCTCAAATTTAGTCTAACTTCTGCTCACAAATTACTGTCTCTGTGTCATCAGCTTCTGGTTATCGTTCAATGCCCATATCCAATCCAGCTCAATATCCAAGACAGAGAAAGCCTCTTTTCTGTGCCTGCTATCCTCCATGAATTGCCACAATCCCTCTCTGTGGCAGGACTTACCACATATGTTACCTTGTTTCTATTAATGAGTGCTATGCTGGTGAGAATGTGAGTACCGCAGGAAAGATGGATTTTCTTAATTCCTTGACTAGTTCTTAGATAAATTGAAAATGAAGATATCCCTTTTTCTATTTATTACAGCACAAAATATACTGTTTGAAACTTTTACTTGTCTGTTTTTGCCTACAATTTGTTTAATTAGATTATGAGATTTGGAGTCTGCTTTTAGAGCCTTCTGTTCAAATCTGTGTTCATCTGTCAACTATATTTTAAGGTTTTAATATATGATAGAAAGGGAATGGGGAAATTAACAAAATACATAGGTCCAGGACTATGGAAAGATGTTAGGATGAAGAGTCCTAATAATGGGAACAATTATTTAAACCCTTAGTATATTCATCAGCACCAACCAGAGTAAATTATTATGAGAAAAGCTGCATAGTTAAAAATTTCACATCAAAGGATAAAAACACAAAAGGTTGGAGTGTGATGCGCAGTAGTTCTCTACCTGAATTTGTGTTGCTCTTAAAGTAATATTGGGGAAACACTGTGACTAGACTCCTGCAAAATTCTCATAATGTTGTCAGTACCAGCCTTCTCTTCGGAGATGTCCCACCATAACCTTGGGCAGAAATGTAGAACAGGATAAATCTGGTACTGGATTGGGGCGTATGTCACCTACCTGTTCCTTCTGCTCTCTTGTCTGCAAATGAGACAGAATGATGGTCTCCATTTCCCTGGGATCATCATTCCAAATTTGGGGACATAATCCCGGAACTAAGAGTAGTTCCAGTAGAAATCTAGTTTAGCTTCTGCCAACAGGAGAACTGAGAACTTGTAAATGGAAGAAAATTAAAATATTGAAAATAGGATGGCATTTTTAAAGTGTGCTTGTGCTTCTTTTTGTGTTCTTAAAAATGCCACCATATTTTCAATATTTTAATTTTCTTCCATTTAGAATGTCATTTTTCAATATATTCCTATTTAGCTGTGTATTCTGTTTTCCAAGAATAGATACTTTTTAAAAATTTGAATTCTTCCTGCCATGGAGGCAGGCTGGGGGAGGGGGAGGGAACCAGGGACATTGATGGTGGGAGATGGGCATTGGTGGAGGAATGGGTGCTGGAACACTGTATGACCAAGACCCAAATTTGAACATCTTTGAAATTGTATATTTCACGGTGGTATAATAAAATATTTATAAAAAATAGAAAAAAAATTTGAATTCTTTCCTATGCAGCTGCGTTAGGTTGGAAATACTCAAAGGCAATCTTGATGTCTCTTCTTCCTGTCCTTGATAACCTCGAGCAAGCCATGTCTGGGCTATCTGTGATGACCTCAGTGCTGCTCTCAGATTTTCTGAGCTTCCAGCCTCCTCATGCAGAAGCACGTGCCAAATACATTTGCTTTTGAAATGTTCTCATTTCTCCCGGTGTAGATCTGAATTCTGATCCCAAGAGCCTAAGCCTTCCAAAGTGTTTCTATTGAGTAACTAAGAAAAAAATTACAAATGCCATTGTACTGACTGATGCCAGTCTTTTTTGTTTCATACTCTAGATCTCAAGAGTCATTCGTACTCCCGAGGAAACGCTCTCTTGGTGGGGGTGGGTGGGTCAGGGAAGCAGAGCCTAACAAGGTTGGCTTCATTCATTGCTGGATACACCTTCTTCCAGATAACTCTGACAAGGTAACACGCTTTCAGTTTAATTAACATGAAATGGATTTGATAAAAGGTTCCCAGAGGCCAGCTGAAGTTAACAAAGCATGTTTCTGATACTGAAGGAATCATACTAGTTTTCCTTCTTGAATGTTCACATATCACATCCCCCTTTAACCTCTATCATAGACCATGAAGATCGTACCATTAATAATTATTTTTTGAAATATTTCAGCTTAGCTTTTCAGTGGATAGCTGTCTCTCCCATTTTTATGCCTATATGTTGCAAGTATTATGCATTGTCTTTTTATGAGTTTGAGAAGAAATGTGTCCTTACAAAATGTGAGTTTAGATCTCAAGAATGTTAGCAGACTAGAAAGATAAAAGAAAAACAAACATGTAAAGTATTTACTGGCACCAGTTATATGTCAGGCACTGGTTGGTGGTAAGGAAGACAGTGAGAAATAAAGGAAATTGGGCTTGTAAAATCACCAAGTTTTTTCAAAAAGGATACACAGCTGAAAAATAATAATGTGTGAAACCTACGTGCTGCTCTCTCTGATGAGGAAGTAAATGTGGGCCAGTTCCTGTTGAAATGAGGAAAGGACTCTTATCACGGTTTAGGCAATGGCCAGGAAAGGATTTCTGAAGAAAAGAGTTTAATGGAAACCTAAAGATCAGATTTAGAGGAAAAGTCAGAAAGAATGGTCCAGGCAAAAAAAGATAAGCACATGTGAAGTTTTGTTTGAGATTCTTAAAGGATGATAATGTGACCACGTGAATAGCAAAATAAAAAAAAATAAAAAAGCAAGTAGTCAAAAAAAAGAAAGAGGCCTTCAAGTCATGATGAGGAATTTGGGCTTCATTCTGGATTATAGGAAGCCATTAACGGCTTATCACTAGGAAGACATGTTGGAGTTATATGCACAGAACTGAACATCAGAAGTTGAGTTGGAACCTTCTAGAGATGCTTCAGAGATCAGAACAGGTGATGTGTCGAAGATGGCAGCAGCAAGAAGGAAAGGCCGCATCCTAGGCAGTGTAAGATAGCTGGAACTTTGGGACTTGGTACCTCCGCGGGCTTGGGAACCTTGATAGATATTGCTGTTATTCATCACTACAGGGAATTCCAGATATACGTGGGTAGAGCGGGGAGCACACAGAAGTATAAAGAGATAAGTCGAGATGATTCTGAGAAGATAGTGGAAATTTCAGGTTTAACCAAGGTGAAGACAGTAGATCCAATCCGAAGTTGAATAGGATTCAGTTATTGCAGCCTTCCTCACATTTCTAGGCCTGGGAGCAGCTTGCCCTGCTCTTGGGCAATGCCCTAGAGTTTTGACTTCTCCAAGAAAGGTGCAACATGTAGCTGATAGGTCTCAGTGATGGACGGAAGCTCAGAGATACAACCTGAGAGTAAGGTTGTAGATGAACAAACATTGACTCTGCGGACCAGCGTACTTAAGTTGTTATTGGAAAGCTTTTTACTTGGATGTCAGTAGTTTAAGCCTATAAATTATTATAGGGTTCTACGTGAGGAATACAAAGCATTCCATTTTTTAAATTTTCAAGTACTCAGATAAAACCAATTCTAGTTACCTTGTATGTAATTTGTCTAATATGTAGACAGAAGCAGAATAGGATAAAGATGTTTATAGGCAAATGAATGAACTTTGAAATTTCTGTTCCTAGCATTTGTGCCAAATCTTGTGTTTTCCAAAGCACTTAAACGTGTTCAAGCTTATTTGAGCTGCACTAGCATTTCAGAGACTTGTAGGATCTGTAACATGAACTTGTAGCTGAGGCTCAGAGAAACACTGCTGGGTTTGCCTGAAATTCCAGATCTCCCCAGGAATTGAAGGCTCTGTTTATGGTTGCTGATCTGACATGCTTTCTACTGGATCACATTGTACCAGTAGAAATATCTGAGTGTTCCACTCTCTGTGATACATGACTCAGTGCTTTTTGAGATCAGTTGGGAAATGCCTCATTGGTGGGCAAGGTGGGAAGGTCCACGTTGGCTTTGCATAAACTCCAAGTGACCGTTGCATGGCTGTGGAGGCAAGACTTGGGAAGCAAGAGTCCCATTTTGGGATGCGCAACCATTTATTGATTACCCTCTTCGGGTTATTTGAGCTGGCAAGTGCTTGAGGTCCAGATCACTGAAGCGCAAGTATTTTTCTTACTAGCAAAAGTTAGGATGAGATATTTTGCTCTCTTTCTTTTTAAAGTGGAACCGTGTCTTTGAAATTCTTTTCTGATCTCTGAGATTTCATTTCCCTAGAAGTCTTCTTAAAGTATTAATGCATAGTAGTAGTAGTGTGTCTCTTCTGGTTTTAGATGTTAAAAAAAAAACAGAGTATAGGAGTTAAATATTTAGTGAGAAAAAGTCAGAAGTGTGTTCACTTCTGTGCTCTGAATTCTACAATCATTTAGTGAGACAGATTCACAGTCTAGTCAGTCTGAGTTTCCAGGGTGGGGGTGTCATTAATTTCCATTATAGTGTAGCGGGAACCTATCCTGGGACCTCTGTAACATTTCATGATTGCAAGCTTACATCTACCAAAGGACTTATTTGGAAGGCAAAAGATTTGGAACACCATGCTTATTCATATTTCTAGCTATAGTATATTGATTTTTCAACAAATTCTTTCATGTCAGGTCCAAAGACGGCAATGAATATAATTGCACTGGGTATAAGGAAATCACCCTATAGAGTAGGCAGCTCCTTAAAAACCATAGAATAAGGTTTGACTTGATTTGGTTTAATTTAATTTAGAAAGTTATCTTTTAAGATTAAACTGTAGCTGCGTACTTAGTAAATATTTCAATGTAACTTTTCTATTATAACTACCAACAAATATTTCAAAGTAGAACATATATACAGATGACGTTTATTTGTGGCAAAAACTTGTATTTTGTTTCAGACTGACTTTTCACTTGTTTTATTTTTGGTGGGGATAAGCTAATTTTAATGTTTTATAAGATGTAGCATTTAAGCAATGAATTATATATTAGCAGGTAGTTATAAGGAATAGGAACATTTACATATAAAACTTATTAAGTGGAACATTATCAGCATTATTTTGGTTTGGCAAATGCTCTGAAGCACTTTTATTAGGCTCTTTCCTTTCTATACAATAACTTTAGCTAATACCACCATGACAATATTTCTTTAGATCTTATAGCACCTCAAATCTGATGGAAGACCTGAAGATTTTGTACAGAACGGCTGGCCGGCAAGGCAAAGGAATCACTTTCATTTTCACAGACAATGAGATTAAGGATGAGTCATTTCTGGAATATATGAACAATGTCTTATCATCGGGTGAGGTAAGAGCTCATTTCTTTGGATTCCCTCCAGTTTTCAAGTGCTTTATATTTTCTTCCATCAGACTTTGAATAGTGCTATTATTGGGGATTAGGTGATCAATCTGAGTAATGGTTTCTCTCATTGAGTTTCTGAAGAATGAAACTCCCCATCAAAGTGTGCATTTAAAACTGCAGTGAATGCCCCAAGTGACAAATTCAAAGCACAAAAGAGGGAATTTAGAAGGAAAGTTGATTAGATTTTTGATTTCTCACCTACCCCTGAGAGGTCTGTGACCTTAAAATTAATTCCTCAATCATTTCGCATTTAAAAATATGCTGTATATCACATGTAGAGTTTGGGTTAATTTGATGGGGGGTGAATTTAAGAATAGAAGGGGAGGAAGGACATTGTAGTGGAACCGTTTATTCTGTTAGTTTTCTGTGCTTGAATTGAGT
The DNA here is from genome assembly GCA_021461705.1 of Cryptotis parvus. Taxonomy (NCBI): domain Eukaryota; kingdom Metazoa; phylum Chordata; class Mammalia; order Eulipotyphla; family Soricidae; genus Cryptotis; species Cryptotis parvus. The sequence goes on along the minus strand of JAJIBD010009947.1, from coordinate 32,220 downwards.
TGAGATGTTTTTTACCTCGGAAGGTCTCCAACCTGTTTGCACGTGATGAAATTGATGAAATTAACAGTGATCTGGTACCAGTCATGAAGAAAGAGCACCCGAGGCGTCCTGCTACCAATGAGAACCTGCATGAATACTTCATGAGCCGAGTTCGGCAGAATCTGCACGTGGTGCTCTGCTTTTCCCCAGTGGGGGAGAAATTTCGCAATCGAGCTTTGAAGTTTCCAGCCCTTATTTCAGGATGCACCATTGACTGGTTCAGCCGCTGGCCTAAGGATGCCTTAGTTGCTGGTGAGTGGTGGACAATTTTATGTCAGAGTTTTGGGTTTGCAGTGTGAGTGAGTGTATGTGTATGTGAGATAGACAGAGAGAAGGGAGTGAGGGGGAGTAGCTGTTTTAGATACTGCTGTTTGCTGTCTTCCTGCTGGATCGAGTTGAAAACCACTTTGCTGACATTTGGGTCACAAGGCGCTTGCAAGTGGCAAGAGAACCCTGAGCTTTTTAGTCTCTGAGACAGTGTTGCTGTTCTTTCCAAAGTGGCTTGGTTAACCTCTGAGAAGTGTAAGTCAAGTGATTCTTGGACATTCCTTCTCTGGTGGCAGTGCTGGAAATCAGTGAGGACAGATGGCGTCTGTCTTGGGCCAAAGCAGCTCACCTGCATGGTCCCTGTCCTGAGTCCCGCCTTCCACCTCGTGGGAGCTTAATGGTGTTTCATTCTGTGAATGAAATTGGACACACGCGGTAGGAGATGTCAAGGACCATTTACTGACTTTTTTCATATTTAGGTGGGAATTATCATCTGTTGACCTCTGTTTCAGGAAGGCTTCCTACTGGAGGTACATGGGTAATTAATATGGGGTTGGGATCAAACTGGGGTCATCTGTGTGCAAGAAAAACACCTTTACTATTGTATTATCTACCCTAAAATAGTATTTAACAACAACAGCATTTAACGACAGTATTTAAGAATTATATTATGAGAGTATTTAAGAATTAAAGTTTGCTTTAAAATAATGATCATCAGTAGATAAGACTTTAAATATATCATGTGAGGTGTTATTTTTAGCAGTGAAATAACCATTTTAGGTGACAAACATTGTAACGTATGCTAATAAGGCTGATTTAATTTAGATATGGAGGTCCTTCCTGCCAAGTCTACTATTTCAATCATTTCTTCTAGGCAAAAGGTCTTATTGGTCTGTCTTTCACTGCACACATACCACCCATTTTATTTAATCTCATTACATCATCCCAAGTCAAGGATACATGATGTATCAGGGAAACTCAATTCTGTCCTTAGTTCCCAGCAAATATCCTGACCTTTATGCATGCATCTATTTTTCACTTATTTGGAGCATATTTATTGAGCTTCATGACATTTATGGACCAGGCACACTGGAGGGCAAGGCACACTGTGCTGTCATTCCAGATTTTCTCCTAGGCAGACTCATCAACAACTACCCATAGAATATGGCCCGTATAGTTTTATCTCCAGCCTGGTCTGTCCTTCGTCTTGAAGACTGTGCACTCCGCTGCCAGCCTGATGAATTCTCGTGGTATCTCCCATGAGTTTCCTCAAACTCAGACTGTCTGTTTGTCTGCCTATCTATCTGTCTGTCTGTCTGTCTATCTGTCTATCTGTCTATCTGTCTGTCTGTCTGTGTATCTGTGTGTCTGTCCGTCCGTCCATCCGGTCCGTCCATCCATCCATCCATCCATCCATCCCCTCCATCCATCCATCCATCCATCCATCCATCCATCCATCCATCCATCCATCAATCTTTTTGGGCCACACCCAATGACACTCAGGGGTTACCCCTGGCTCTTTACACAGGAATTACTCCTGGTGGTGCATGGGGGGACCATATGGGATGCTGGGGATCGAACCCAGGTCAGCCGCATGCAAGGCAAATGCCTTACCTGCAAACTCAGACTATTTAAACTCAGTTATTCTCCAGTGGTTTCTCTCTTCCTGGGGGGTCCTGTTGCCATGCAGGAGACCCTGGCAGCACAGGGCTCTTTGGTGGTCGTACTTCCCTTCCTTCGTTTATAAGTTGACTTTATCACCGAGTCCTGTCAGTCGTGTCTCTTAGGTGCTAGAGGGTCCCACTCTTTCACTTCCACTCTGCCCCCAGCTTCCGTTGTCACTCACCCGAGAGCCCAACTAACTTTCTAGTGATCTCTCCTCCCTGCCCGCCTGCCTCCAGTGCCCACATGTGACAGTAGGATGTGCTCAAGACCGCCATCCCGTTGCTCACAGCTTCAGCTCTCCATGTTCTGTTGTCTTTCGGAAAAGACCTTTCTTCTTCCCTTGCCACGCTCTCCTGCTCTCTGCCCCACTCTTTCCTCTCTTTGGGTTACGTTGGCTGAGTTAAACGTCACTTCATCAGGGCAGTCAATCTCTGCTTTCTCTTCCTCTCTCTCAGCCATTCTCCCTGTTTCTCAGCACTCCATGCTTCTCTTTTCTGGCACTGACCACAGTTTTCAGTTTATATTTTCGGTTGTATGATTCATTCCATGAAGGCTTAGCTGCTTGCCCAGACTAAAAACTCAAGTTCTGAAACCATAAGGCTCCATATCAGTAACTACCTGTGTCTTGTACTTGTTTGAAATGAATTAATTAATTGTCAAAATTCATCATCATTAAATAATATGGTCTGTATTTACGTGTGGTTTTCTCTCAGTGTCACCCGTCTTTTTCTTAAGATAGACCTTTTTCACTTGTTCTCTGACATACTCATCCTTCTTACTTTCCACACAGTGTCCCTCACATCAACAGTGCTCTGTTTCTTTAAGTTCCAAACTTTAATTACAATCTGTCTCACCCTTTGATTTTTCATCTAACCATTTAAGAATGGAAAAAGTCACTTTTATTGGATTCCTCTCTTGATAGAATTTATAAATTATATAGTACACCTGGGCATTTGAACACGTCAAACGTTTGATAGCTAGTAGATCTGTAAATGCTTAAACATTTACAGTCTGCATTAAAAATGAGTATTTAGACTTGTTAGGCATCGTAGTGGGTAAATAACTTAATACCTGAGATACAACTCCATCCTTTAAGAAATGGAAGGAAAATTGTTGGGAGAACCAAATCTGCACACCAAAAACTAACCCAACATTTGTTGTTTGTAAAGAATTTTGGAAATACTTAGTACACTGAGGGATTTAAGTATTACTCTTTTTTTGTAAAACGAGCAACAAATTTTCTAAGGAGAGAATCATTAAAGTTACCTTCAGGGTGCGGATTTTGGAATAAATTATCTCCAGTGACATCACTAGGGAAATCTGTCATCCGTTTGCTCTTATTTTTGTTTAGTTCATAGTATTTTCTATAAAAATATCAATTAATTATACTTTTTTCATTATTTTGTTTGTGTTCTTTAACTTCTACTTCTTCATTTGTAAAAGGTACTTAAAGTTGAATAACACATAAAGAACTGTATATATTTGGTATGTTTAACTTGCTAGGTTTGGAGGTAAGCTATGAAATTTTCATCACAATATGTGACAGAAATATCCGTCATGGAACAGAGAGATAGTACAGGGGTTGGGTTGTTTTCCTTGCATGTGACTGACCCCTGTTTGATTCCTAACACCACATATGGTTTCCTGATATCATCAGAAGTAATGTCTGAGCACAGAGCGAGGAGTTGCCATAAGAACCTTTGGGTGTGGCCCTTTCCCTTTATAAGATCCAGAAGATACCCTAGAATTTCTTTAGTGATTATGATGCTTATTCTTTTGATATATTACTTAATATGAGGATAGAGACATAATAGAGGGGTCAGGTTTATGCTTTGCATGTTACTAACCTTTGTTGGATCCATGGCACCAGATGGTCCCATGAGCATCTTTCTGGATTCATCTGGGAGCCCCTGAACATTGTTCTGTGTGGTCCGGGCATTTACTGTCTCTAAGAACCCTTAGGGATGGCCCAGGTAATCCCAGCACCACAGGGTCCAAGCCAATGGTCTATATCCTCAGGCCTTGCATTGAACCATCACCTCAGTTGGCTGGAAAATGGAAGGCAAGCCTGAGCCCTGTTCTGGCACTTCCTAGAAGATTCTCTGACAAGCGTACGCTGGTGATGACTGTGGTGCTGGAATGAGTGAATTAGAAACTCTCGTTAACAGTGTTATAAGTCATAGAATCTAAATTAAAAATATCTACCCCTTAGCCAAATTTAGAGGCTAGACTATAACATTTTTAGTTTAGGCATGGCTGAACTAAACTAGTTATGCTGGTTGACTTCGACCAAGAATGTGGAAAGATAGGTCTACAACTGAATCTAAAAGAAAACTATGTTTATGAAGAATGAACTAGTTCCAGAGGCCCCATTCACTCTTAATGGAACAAACATCTCTGAATGCAGCAGTTATGTGTACCTAGTTCGAGAAGTCAACATGATGAACGACCTAAAACCTGAGCTGCACAGGAGGAAGAGAGCGGCATGGAATGCCTTCAAAGGCATCAAAGAAATAGCTAAAAGGACAAAGAACCTCTGGCTCTGGCCACATCTCTTCAACTCCACCATTCTCCCTGCATTAACATACACCTCAGAGACCTGGGCCCTACAAAAGCAGGATGAGAATGCTATTCGGGTCTCCCAGAGAGGAATCGAAAGACCTATGCTTGGAATATCACACTTCACTCAAGTGAGAGAAGGAATCGGAGTCTGACCTCCGTCGCTATTCCAGAATCAGGGACGCTGTCTCTTTTGCCAAGGCATCGAAAATCAGATGGGCTGGACATGTAATGCGATTTGGAGACAACCACTGGACTAGAGCCATTACTGACTGGATCCCACGGGATGTCCAAACATCACGTGGCCACCCACCTACAAGATGGTCAGACTTCCTTGTCAAGACCCTGAAGGAACGGTTTGAGGCTCTTCATATTCCTGAATCAACCAGATGCCATTGGGCTACACTAGCACGTGATAGGGTTCAATGGAAATGTTACTGGTGCCCACTCGAGCAAATCGATGAGTAACGGGATTCAAGTGATCAAGTGATCAAGTTTAGGCATAATTCTGTACACAGATCTCTAACCTGTTCATTTTCTATACCTAAACTTTGTTTTTTGCCTTTTGGATCACACCTGGCAATGCTTAGGGGTTACTGCCGACTCTGCACTCAAGAATCACTACTAGTGATGCTTGGGGACCATATGAGATGCTGGGGATCTGACCTGGGTTGGCCATATGAAAAGCAAACCCTAATTGCTGTACTACAGCTCCAATCTCTATTTGAACTTTTCTACTTTTTTTTAGTATCTTACAATTTTCCCCTCCCAGTCACACACAAACATCATTTCTACCCTCTTATTTTCTAATTTTGTTATATTTAATATGATAACTTAATTATTAAATGGTTTCATATTTCCCGTGTCATTGGGGCCATAAGATATTTGTCCTCTGCTCTGTTTTGTTGCAGCTTATACAAAGCCCCTACCCTGATTTATCTCCATTGTTGCAAATGGCAGAATACTCATCTTTGCAAAAGATCTAATAAAACTGCATTCTGTGTATACAGCACATTTTATTGATCTATTCATCTACTGATGAATATTTAGCTATTGTGAATGATGCTTTCTTTTCTAGATCTTGATTTCTGTTTCTTTGGATATACATACACAGAGGTGAAATTGATAGATCATACGGTAGTTCTATTTTTAAATTTTTGAGGAATCTCCATACTGGTTTCCATGGTAACTGCACAGCTTACATTCTTGCCAGTAATGCAGAATACTCTGTTCTCTACATCCTAATCACAACTTATTTATTGATTTTTGGCATTAGCCATCACCAGAGCAGTCAGATGATACCTTATAGTGACTTTGATCTGCATTTGCCTAATAGAAACATTGACCATCTTTTCATATACGTGCTGGTCATTTGTTTGTTTTATTTTAGAAAGATGTCTGTTTAGTTCCTTTGTCCATTTTATTCATGTTATTTTGGTGGTGGCAAAATTTTTTCCTATGTTACTTGTAGTCTTCTTAAGACTAAATTTTTTTAAAAGCAGTTGCTTAATATATATAAAAATATATGACTGCTTATTAGGTATCTTAATTTACTGCTTTTCAATATCTATTATAAACTATCTGTCACCAAGCTGATAGTCTTATTATTTATATAGCTTACTATTTATATATTATTCATATGGCTTATTATTTATATAGCGGAATATATTGACCTATAAATACTGTATTAGAATTAAATTTAGTGATCAGTTACTAGTAGCAAAAATATATCACTAAAATATTTTTTGAGTGGGAGGGGAAACGAATGGTTTGAGGCTTTTCTTATTCCTGAAGCAAGCAGATGCCATTGGGTTACACTGGCACGTGATAGGGTCAAATGGAAATCTTACTGGCGCCTGCTTGAGCAAATCGATGAATAACGGGATTCAAGTGATCAAGTGATGAAGTGAGTGGGAGGGGCTGAAGAGTGAGTGCAACCCATCAGGTGTATGCACTGCATGCAGCCTGGGTTCAATCTCTGGCACCCCCTAGGGTCTCCTGAGGGCTGCTCAGAGTGTTCCCTGCACAGAGCCACCAAGAGTAAGCACTGAGCACTGTCAGGTATGGCTCCCAAATAAAAATGATTTTTTTTCAAATGATCCCCTCACAAGATTCCTTCCTCCCCTCTTTTTATCGGCCTCATTTCCATTTGCATCTTTCCTGTGTGTGTTCAGTATGTCAAGTGCTTTTTAAGTAATATCATAGGTCATGTTTCCCCCTAAGATACACACAGATGGTTGTGATCATAACTCCATTATACAGGATCCCAGTAAATTAGAACTGAGACCACATTCCTTTTACTCTTTCACTTTGCAAGGTCCCTCATCGTGTCTCTGGTGATGGCTCTGAATCCGGGGCTTTGTCTCCTAATAGGAATTACTGCTCTCTAATTGTTCCCATGTTTGGTGCTGTTGGGATGATAAAGGTCTTTGACAGGTCTTTCCCCAAACCTTCTTCTTCTTCTTTATTTAAATTGAATCAATGATAGACCATTACAAAGTTCATGATTGGGTTTCTGAAAAAATACTTTCATCACTAACCATCAGGGAGACAGAAATAAAAACAACAATGAGATATTCCCAAACCTTTTTAAAGGACTCCGTAAATTAGAATTCACCATAAATGGCCAGTTGCCACTTCGAAGAATGAAATAGCCTATTCATAAAGAATTCAGCGGTGGGCGTGCCACCTGCCAAGTGCACCTGGATCCTGGGGGCATGCCAGGCTTTATGCAAAAATAAATAAGGAAAAATGGAACAGTTAAACAGGAGTATGAGGTGGGCACTGATTTCTTCCTTCGATTTTCCCGTTCCTGCCTTTGTGTAAACCAGGAAACAGCCCGCAGCTGCACAGACGCAGCTTCCTTGGTGAAGTCCCGACGCAGGCATGACGGTGGGCTGTCTGTCAGCTCTGGTTCCATAGAGCAAAGGGAAAAGCACATGTGTCCCAGGCCTGGAGCCAAACATGCTGATGTATCTCTAACTAACTGGGGCTTGAAAATTGCACTCAGGCCTCAGAAATATCTAGGTCTTAAAAAATTGCCGGTTAAGCTTTCAAGTGAATTCCCCTTTTCTCGCTCTCATCTCTGCTCTCTAGTGTCAGAGCACTTCCTCTCTTCCTACCACATCGACTGCAGCATGGAGACCAAGAAGGAGGTGGTGCAGTGCATGGGCTCCTTCCAGGATGGGGTAGCGGAGAAGTGCGTGGATTATTTCCAGAGGTTCCGGCGCTCCACCCACGTGACCCCCAAGTCATACCTCTCATTTATTCAGGGCTATAAATTGATTTACGGAGAAAAGCACATGGAGGTGCAAACATTGGCCAACAGGTACGTGCGGATTTCCGATCTGCAGAGACTCTTAAGATGTGGCTCTTGTCTGGGGGCACATTTGCTCGTAGGGTACATTTGCAATGATGACAGACATCTGTGTTGTTTAGTCTGGGGCAGCGGAGGGGTTGGCGGGTTCCCTGGGCATCTAACGAGGAAATGCTTAGGAGGAGCTCAACATCCTCCAGTGCTCAGGAGCTTCTCTGCACAGTGAGCGCTCTTGCTCTCGGTACCAGCCGTGTTGAGTTTCAGAAAGCTTGTCTCAAGTCTCTTCAAATGACACTCCCAGGGTTCCTGGGATTCCTATCATTGTTATCATAGTGTTGCCAACTGCTTTATGTTTCCCATAATGTTGAATGCCCCAAGGAGAAATCATAGATCTGGAAGCAAATGGTGGTGAGTACAGGTCTCTCCCCGTCCTCCCTCCAGTCCTCCTCCTTGTCTCCTCCTCTTGATGGTCTAGGATACAAGAGTGGGCTGGCACCTCTCTGCACTGCGCAGTGAATATGCTTTTTCACTGACGTCTCTTTCCGATTTTCCTGCTCTGGCCTATTCTTTCCTGAGCACTTACATTTTTGCCTGGATATGGCCAGAGTCAGCGGCAGTTGCTACAGAAGGGACGCTGCTGGGACAGAGCTGAGCATTAAATGGCTCTGAGGCACGCAGCCTCCTAGATAACACTCTGTCAGGTTCATCAGCAGTTAATCCCTTCAAGAGCCTGTTCTGATGGCTTTCAATTTGTTTCTTTTCTTGATTCCAGTTCACTCTTCTTTCAGCTTCCTTGGTCTGTTTCAAAACATGTAAGTTATTTATTTTCCTTCCTTCATGATGGGCTTCCAGTCACTTGAACTCTGTTATTATTGAGTTCAACTTCTTTAAGCACGTTTCCAGCATGATACAGATTCTGCATCAGAGGCTGTCCCTCATGTCACGTTGAGTTGTTAGCAAGTTTGCTCTTCCTGTAAGTGCCCAGTGAAGAGCAGAGGGAAATTCAGTCTGAAATCAGACCTGCTTGTATATCCTTCTATCCTCTGTCAAGCCTCTTAGATTTCTTATTCACATATACAACAGGGGGGCAGGGTAGGCAGGCACCCTGTAAACCCTGTAATAGGAGGAGCCCAGGGTTGGTTCTAAATTGCTGTGATTGACGCTGAACCTGGAGTAAGGGTCTGGAAGCTAGATCACTAGATCACTAGACATCCGTTATTCATCGATTTGCTCGAGCGGGCTCCAGTAACATTTCCATTTGACCCTATCATGTGCTAGTGTAGCCCAATGGCATCTGCTTGATTCAGGAATATGAAGAGCCTCAAATCGTTCGTTCAGGGTCTTAATGAAGAAGTCTGACCATCATTGTTTAAGTGTTAGAAGTGTTCTGGGTCTTGATTTAAAAGTGAATGATGTTTTTATAAACAGGAAGTTGCTGGAACTTAACGCTAATGTTTATCAGTTAGTCCGTGAAAAACTCACTTTTGTTGTGCCTCGTTTCACTTAACATGGAAGTTCCCAAGAACCTGTCAGAAGGTGCAGCGAGGACTTGCCTTGTCCTCTTTCTTTAAAGGTTGTTGCTGTCCACTTGCTGAATCCCGTTTCTTCAGACCATCGTTATCTGTATCAGCAAAGCATACTTAGAAAATGTGTAGACAGTACTTGGGAAAGGGCCACCAATTGTAACATTATTCCCCTGGACTTTCAATCCCAGAATGAATACTGGATTGGAAAAGCTAAAAGAGGCTTCAGAGTCTGTCGCCGCTCTGAGCAAAGAACTGGAAGCCAAAGAAAAGGAGCTACAAGTGGCCAACGATAAGGCTGACATGGTACGTGTCCAGATGCTCGATCCAGCCCTGTCTGAGTTCTCGCTTCATAAATGCTAACGGCGAGCACATTTTCACCAAGTTATATCTGGGACTGCACAAATTATTGCCATTAGAGTAAAAGACTTAATTTTTATGTGTGAATGCTTTCAGTGAACAAAAATCAGAAAATCAGAAATGCTCGTTTTCTACTGGGTCTTTATTAATTTTTAATTTTTGACGAGTTTTGTTTTAAAAATATTGAATTAGGTCCTGAAAGAAGTGACAATGAAAGCCCAGGCTGCTGAGAAAGTCAAGGCTGAGGTGCAGAAGGTGAAGGATAAGGCCCAGGCCATTGTGGACAGCATCTCTAAAGATAAAGCCATTGCAGAAGAGAAACTGGAGGCGGCAAAACCAGCGTTAGAAGAAGCCGAGGCAGCCTTGCAGGTACATTCAGGTGCTAGAACAGATGTTAAGTTTCAGGACCTGGAAGGTGACTGCAGGCGGAAGGGAAGCGTTGAGGACACTCATTACTGCTTCAGACCAGTGCTCTCTGCATGGGAACCGTTTCCAGTAACGTTCTCTGCTCTCTGTTGATTCGTGTGTGCTCCTCCACACCTCCTCTTTCCACTCAGGAATTACAGGCAGTGTTGGGTGATGCTGTTCAATAGTCCTTAGATTTCTATCAGTCCTGTTCTAGTAGGTGCTGTGATGTTGGGATGTCCACAAGAGTGTTTACTTTTTCATCGAGGACACTGACATTTGTTCATAGATGTGTCATCAGCATCTATGTGAGAATTATCCAAGTGAAGAACTACTGGCCTGATGACCCAATGTGACGTTTTGGTGCATGGGGTTGAGCAGCCTTTCAGCTTTGGGTTTGGGCCACACTTGTGGTTCTCAGGGGTCACTCCTGGATCTGACTCAGGAATTACTCCTGGCAGTGCTTTATTACTCCTGGGGAACCAAAGGAGATGCTAGGGATAAAACCCGGCTTGGCCACATGCAAGACAAATACCCACCCCTCTGTACTACTCTCCAGTCCCTTACAACAATCCTTAATGTGATATCTGGTAGTAACAGAAATAGTGGTACTAAGAAGCAGATTGGGCTCTGGGAAAATATATTGACTTTATTAATATGGAAGTGGCCAGAAAGGATTGTTGAGTCCGGTTTTGATGACACAATGTTAGATGTTCTTGGACTCAACATGATTTTCATTACTGTTTATCTACCACCTTATGTTATTGACTCCTTACCCAGAAAATGGTTGGGAAAATGAAGCACTACTGATACTTACATCTAAGTCATGTTATAAACCTCTGTTGAGTAGCTATCATTTTTTGAGAGTGCTATTATTGTAATTATTATTATAGCATTCTAAGCTCACTGTCTAAAATTTTCCTAATACTTCTAAAATGTGAGTAATAGAGTTACGCCAGTGTTAGTATTATTAGTCTCTAGTGTACATACCTATGGCACACCCCTCACCAAAGTGCCTGAGCGCCCCCCCACTGCTGTCTATATATCTTCTAGACCACCTTTGCCTTCCTCTCCTCCAACCCCTTTCTCCTCTGCTTTGTAATCTCAGTTCTATATTTAAGTCTGGGGATTTGCTATCATTGGATCCTGATCATTCCCTTTCTTGGTTTCTATATGTATCCCATGTGAGAGAGATCATTTGGCCTTTATCTTCCTTCTGACATTTTGCTGAACACAGTCCCCCTCAATTCCATCCATGTTATAGAATAGTGAAAGGCAGGATTTCATGTTAGAGCTGAGTAGTATTAAATTTCAAATATATAGCACAAGCACAATTTTTTATCCACTCAGCTGTTATTGGACATTTAGATTATTTCCAGGTATTGGCTGTTAAAATAGCACTGCAATGAACATAGGTGATAATGTCTTTTCTGTTCTTGGTATAGGTACTCAGAGGTAAACTTTCTAGGTCATGGGAATGCTATATTAATTTTTTTTGGAAAAGTCTTCACATTGTTTCACATAGAGACTCAACCAGATGACATGGTTGCCAACGGGTTCCCTCCCCATCACACCCCTGCCAACACTGGTTGTTTCCATTCTCTTTGATAGAAGCTCTCTTTGATGTGAGATGGTAGCTCATCTTTCTAAGTGTTTTGGATCCAAATGATATCTTTTAAGTTTTCTTAGACAATGCACAAAATATGAAATTCTATTCAGCTGAGATAATAACAGTTTTTTCTCTTTCATCTGTCCAGGTTTTCACACTTGGAACTCTTACCTGGGCTGTACTTTTCCGAATTGGTTTTCAGTTCATCTGGGATAAACTATCCTACTTAGTTCCCCACACTACTCCAACTCCCAATATCCCAGTGTTTGGGGCAACTCTTACTTCTCCATTAAAATGTTTTAAGGAGCCGGAGCGATAGTCCAGCAGGTAGGGCGTTTGCCTTGCACACGGCCGGCCCATGCCGGCCCAGGTTCGATTCCGGCATCCCATTTGGTCCCCGAGCACCGCCAGGAGTATTTCCTGAGTGCAGAGCCAGGAGAAACCCCTGAGCATTGCTGGGTGTGACCCAAAAAAGCAAATAATAATAATAATAATAATAATAATAATAATAATAATAATAAAATGTTTTCAAGTATAGCTAAAGTGAAATTCTGTACATATGTAAGGTGTACAGCATGGTGAATTTGGGAGTATTAATATCACCCCTCTCCCATTTTTAATTACTTTGATTTCACTGAGAGTCTCCGAGCAGACAGACAACAATAGTGTACAGACACATTTAGACCTTCATTGAACTCATGGTCCTCACTGGTACTGTAGAAATGGAGCTTGTGGTGGGAACCTGGGGCCTTATATAAAGGCATACATTTTTCCTGGATGTAAATGGCTTGGCATTTCTTTAGATATTATGGCACAGTTTGCTGCATTCTACTTGTTTAGCGTTCCCTACCACTTAAATATTCTGCTTACATAAGTATCATTGCAAAAGTTGTGTGTTATCATAACCCAACATGAAGTGACGGGCGTGCTGCAGGTGTTCTAGATAAAATTCCTTCACTGGTTTCCATTCCATCTTACTGCCTCTTTGTGAACTCTTAAGAACTTATACTAAAACTGCTTCCTGTACTTGGAAACTGTAATATTATGAAATTAGATTACAAAAGCCATATACAACAAATAAAGTAGCAGCAAACACTGCAGTTGCTCTGACTCAAGGTGAACACATCGAACATCGCAAGATGTTAAGTAACTATTGTTATTGCATGATGGAAAAATAAGTTATGTAACAGGCCTATTGCTTTATCTGCAGAGAAGAGATGAATCCAGTATTTCACTGAATAGGGTGAACTTCAGAAATGCTCCTTCCAAACACTCCTTTACTGGAGCACCCAATAGGAATGAGCCTGATTTGGACCCCCGCCCCCACCTCCCACCCTTGCTTTAAAGATAAAGTAAAACAGGCATGTCCTGCTCTTACATCTTAGGTAGCTTAAATTTGTCTATAATTTTCCCCAGACTGCTGCTATTTTTCTCTCTATTTTTTGATAGCTATACCTTAAAGTTTCTTATCTCCAGTTCTTATCACAGGTTGTCTTTTACTTCAGCTGCCTGGCTTTCAAGAATGCTGTTTCTTTCCTGTTTCTGATGGCCAAGCCCGGTGGTTCACTTTTTTAATTGCCCCTAATTCTCAGATAAAATAGAATTACTATTGATAGGAGATGTTGGCTACCTTCTTCGGCAGAGGTCTACGAAAACAGATGAGATGGAAGATTTCAAGGTCTGGAAGGAATAATTGTAGATTGTGGGTCCAAGAAATAGGATTGGATCAGATTCTTGTACAGAATTTTTTTAATACGCATTCCAAGATTTAAGAGAATAGTTGTTCTTACCCATGATAGATTGATGTAACTGTTAAATAATTTACTCTATGACAATGTCTATACTAAAAATGGAATGGAACTTCTCTAAGAGACTAGTGAAATTCAAATTGCTCAAGTACTAGCATTCGAAGTCAGCTCCCAGTGAAGAAACCTCTCATTATTCAGTCTGTCAGCCAGCCCTCGGGCTACCCACTTGTACCAGGACACCATGATTGGTCAGGAGTTGCTCAAGAGACAGGGGCAGGATCTTGACCTACATAACTAATGAGCAAAATTCATCACAAATATATGTATTTTTTTCTGGTTTAAATTCCTTTCGTCCACTTAAGTGCTAGATACTTCTGCCCTCTCCACCTCTCCCCCGATCTCTTCCCTTCCTCTTCTCCCTTCCATCTTCTCTCCTTTTGTTTCCATTGGAGGTTTTCAGGATATTCTCCTGGCTCTGTGTTGGGGGTCACTCCCAGTAACTGATTGGGGTGATCTGATGTGGTACCTAGACAAAACTGAGTTGATTGCATGTGAGGCAAGTTTTACCCCACTTTCTTTTTCTTTTTTAAAAATTGTAATATTCATTTATTACTTATGGTTTTTTGGTCTCACATGACAAATCTCAGGGGTTTCTCCTGGCTCTGCACTCAGGAATTGCTCCTGGCAGTGCTGGGGGACCATATGGGATGCCGGGGATCGAATAGGGTTGGTCGCATACAAGGCAAATGCCCTACCCACTAGACTATTGCACCAGCCCCTGTCCCACTTTCAAGGGCTAGTTTTATACTGTTGAGATAGAAGCATTTAGATATGAAGTTGGTGGGCCTGGATTTTCTTTACTTTTAAATTAATGAAACGTTTGCTTTACATGACCGTTACTGCTCTCTGCCTCGTTGCAGTTTTCCTCTCTGAGCTTGCGTGCTCAGCTGCTAAGCTCCCTTCTTTCCCCGCAGACCATCAAACCTTCGGACATCGCCACGGTGCGCACGCTGGGCCGACCCCCGCACCTCATCATGAGGATCATGGATTGTGTGCTGCTGCTCTTCCAGAGGAAGGTCAACGCCGCGTAGGCGGACCTGGAGAAGAGCTGCCCGATCCCGTCCTGGCAGGAGTCTCTGAAGCTGATGACAGCCGGGAACTTTCTGCAGAACTTGCAGGTTGGTAGTTGGAGTATGAGCCCAGAGGAATCTGGACTTCATTGTAGCTCTGTAACGGCTCAAGTTTCTTTGAAGAATCTACATGTTTAACCTCAATTTCAACTTTTGCATCTTTATTGGGGTGTCATTGACATCTGAAATCACATATAAGCTGCACGATTTGATGTGCTAGACATATGTCTGCTAAGGTAATTAAAACTAATTAATGGTGAATAACTTCAGGCTAGTTAAAGCATCCATCCCCGCACTTAGTGGCTATTTCATTCTCCCCCTCCCTCTTTCTGGTATGTTAAGAATATATTAAGATATGCAGCTGTCAGAGAAGATGAATTCATGAAATTTACCTGAAAATGGATGGACATGGAGACTCTCATGCTGAGTGAAACTAGTCAGAAGGAAAAAGACAGATATAGAATGGCTGCATTCATTAATGGGATATAAATACATACCAGTGTTCTGCGAATTATAAATGGTAACTCTAGACTAGAACTGAGTGTTGAATGTTGAATGTACACAAAGGGTTTTACATGATAATCCCCAAATGTCTGTAGGGTGAGAGAGAGAGAGAGAAAGAGAGAAGAGAGAGAGAGAGAGTAAAGGAAAAATGCCTGCTGGAGGAGAAGGGAGGCAATTTGGGGCTATTGGTAGTGGAAGTAGGACACAGGTGGAGGGGCAGGTGCTGGAGCACTGTGTGATTGAGACCCAATCATGTATATTTTTGTTATTGCACATTGCATGGTCACGATCACGATCTTCCCGTTGATCATCTATTTGCTAGAGCGGGCACCAGTAATATCTCTATATGTCCTGTCTCATGCCAGTAGAGCCAGGGGCATCGGCTTGCTACAGGAAGCAAGCCGATGCATGGTGGTATAATTAAAAATTTTAAAAAATAAAAATAATAAATTAAGAATATATTAAGATAAACCCAGTAAAATTTAAGCACACAACATGGCATTTTATCCGTATCTACATCAATGTGCTTTAGGTCCCTAGCACTTATTCATTATGTAGCGTTTACAATTCTATAGCAGTGTGCAGTGACATGGGCTCCATAGCCCCTCTCTGAACCACTTGTCCAACCCCTCTGGCCTGCTGTCTGCCTTATGAGTGGGTCTGTTTAGATTCCTTGTATAAGTGAGACCACGCAGTATATGTCTTTGGTTTATTTTACTAAGCATAAAGTTTGCCAGATCTACCCACGTAGTTGGAAACAGCGCATTTTGTCTTTGTTGAGATGGAATAATATTCGATGGTCATATATGTTATTTAAGAGTGTCTTTCCAGTAGAATGTTTTCTTCCTGGTATAGGCCATTATAAGCACTAGAGCACTTCCCGACACAGTCGGTATATTGTAGCCCTGTCAGCGACATATCGCAATAGAGACTGAAAAATCATTTTAAGGAAATAATATACGTATGCAGATGTTATATACAGAGGAATAAACAAATAGATACATACATCTTTATTTTGTAAGCCTCGATAGTAATTTATTTTTTTGCGGGGGAGGTGGAGGGCTTCCCAGGAGGTACTCAGGAGGCCTGGTGACCCAGCTGGTGATTCTAGCCAAATGGTCCAGATTTTTTGTACAAGGTTGCAAGGACCTGTAGGCCCAAGGTCACCTGGGTAAGCGCTGCAGTGCTCAGGGCCTCCAGGGATGTAGCTGCTGATGCTTAGAGGACCACATGGTTTTGTGGAACTAACTGGGTTTGGCCACCCATAAAAGGTCTTAACCCATGTACTATCTCTCCTGCCCTGATACTAATTTTTTGAGTACTAATTTGCATCTATTACATTTCATTATGATAATGCCAACAGACAATGAAATGACATTTAATTGTACAGCTTGATGAATATTTATAGACGTAACTTCCTATTAATGAGCAGTGAAATCAGAACTATTTCCAGAGCCCCTACTAACTCAATCAAGAATCTCTCCTAAGGTAACTATTAGTCTGATCTTTATCCCGGCAGAAGATTTGCCGATTTCAAAATTTACATGTATGAAATAATGCCCCATGAAGTTTTTTTGTTGTGAGTTCTTTCAATCAACATATCTGTGAGATTTGTTCCCACTGCATGAAAGAGCATTTTTGTTCTTTTTTCATTGACTTATAGCTCTGCAGTCGATGAATAGGCAGTATTTTAATGGCAAACGTTTAATGAGTGAATTTTTGGAGACAGAAAGAGTAAAAACTGATTTTAGTGTTTGAAAACTTTATCTTTTAATTTTTTAAAAACATTTTTGGGGGGCAACTGCCCAGTAGTACTTGGGAAAGTGGGGCCACTTCTAACAACTCTTGGTCTGGCAATGCCAGGAGTAATATCAAAGACAAACATAGCAGGGCCAGAGAGATAGTTCAGTAGTCGGAAAGCACATGCTCTGCATGGAGGGGGCCTGGTTTCTATACTTGACACCGTGACTTGTCCCAACACCACCACGAGCGACTTCTGAGCACTGAGCAGGAAAAGCACGTGAGCACTGCTGGCTGTGGGCTTGCAACCAAACCCAAACCAAGACATATACAGTGAAAGTTATAAAATAATTAGAAGGCAAAGGTTTTAACTATATTTTTTGCCTTATATAAAATTTATGGAATTTTAAGCATTCTGTAATGAATCAGAGCAAAATTCTATTGATTTACCACTTCTTACCACATAAATCTTGGAAGCACAGTTTTAAATCTCCTTATCTGGATAAGCTTCACCTGATCCCTCACCCAAGATTTTGTGCCCTCACAGCACCCAAGCCACACCTCCGTCCACTGCCGCCCCCTCTCTCCTCCCCTCTGAAAACTCACCAGATGTTTACAGATGTTCCCTTTTTTGTATTTGGTTTGTTTATTTGCATCATTTCTTTATATTCAACATGTAAGCGAAACCATCCAGTACGTTGCCAGGTTCTGACTTATTTCTCTTAATATAATCATCCCAACTCTCATCCATATTATCATGAAAAGTCCATAATTTTAGATAACTTCTTAGTATTCCTTTGAGAATATGCTGCAATATAGTGCAATAGTCATTAATTGGTGGATGTGGTGGTAGCATTCATGTTTGACGCCGGTGAGAAACGCTGCTGTATGCCTCAACTCTGGAACATGGCTGTGAGTAATAGTCTATTCACAGCTTTCCTGAAATTCTAACTAAATTTCTTATGAGCTTGTATGAATACTCACCAGAATAAAACCTGGCAAAGGCTTGAATTTGTTCTTTGTACTGTGGGTAGGATTTTTCTTTGTTGCTAGTTATGACTTTTTTTTTTTTTTTTTTTTTTTTGCTTTTTGGGTCACACCCGGCGATGCTCAGGGGGTTACTCCTGGCTCTGCACTCAGGAATTACTCCTGGCGGTGCTCGGGGACCATATGGGATGCCGGGAATCGAACCAGGGCCGGCACAGGCTGGCCACGTGCAAGGCAAATGCCCTACCCACTGGGCTATTGCTCCGGCCCCCAGTTATGACTTTTTAATAAAGGTCCAAAAACAACAATTAAAGTCCAATGAATATTGTGCTATAGGTTATTTGGTGAGTGCATCTGAATTCCTGTTGGAGACTCAGGAGTGAAATTTCTGATATTAAATTATACTCTTAATTAACTTTATAGACAGTTCCAAAGAGTTTAAACAAAGTTGTGTGTAACAATAGCTGTGTATAAAGTACTACCTTCTTCTAGGTTTAGCTGTTCTGATGGGTTTTCCTGATTATGTATTTGATGACAAATAATGTGGGGTTCTTGTCAGTTGATGAATCTCTTCAGAATTCTTTGATGAAATGTCTCCTCTTGAGATCTTCTGCCCATTTGACTTTTGTATTACGTTATAAAATATCTTTACATATACAATATGCATCAGTCATTAAACTTTCTCAGAAACCTCTGACCTCCTCGTTTTGTTGTTTATTTTATTGATGATGCCTTTTAATGAACAAACATTAAATTGAATGCACCCCAGTTTCTTGATATGTTTGTGGGGAAGACACATATCTGGTGGTGCCTGGGGCTTCCTCCTGGCTCTGTGCTCAGGACATTACTCCTGATCAAGTTTTGGGGTCCTAGGGTTGGCCTTGTGCAAGCCAAGCCCTTCCCACTGGGGCTCTCCAGAACCCTAGTTTATTGACATTGTATTAGTGATTTCTGCATTCTGTATAGGAAATCTTTGGAGCAGAATTAATTCTGAACAAATTCTGTTTCATTTTATGTTTACATCTGGAGATAATTAATTGGGATTACCCGCCCGTATCCATTTCCCAAGCCATAACTAACTTTAACTCCAGCATTCACTTGATTTTTTAACTCAAGATTGCCAGTGACTGTCTAGTGGAGCTACACCATCTATGAGGCCCCTCATGGCAGACACGTGGAATAGAGCACTGGGCAGACTCTCCCAGGATAGTGGGGCCCTGAGCTCCTGCCATGAGAGAGCTACAGACAAGAAAGATTATGTTATTCAAGTGATGGGAAACGGAACATTGCCTGGAGGAGCCGGACGGCAGTGGTGACAGGAAACTCAAAATGTTTTCACACGGAAATGTGGCAATGGGATTGGACTTAAACCTGAATCCTGGCCAACAACCCTAGGCTTCTGCCTTATCTGACTGTTGCTAAGCCCCTTCTAGCTGTACCTGGTCACTTACACCCTTGTGTTTCTCCAAAATATCATTTTTTTCTTTTATCTTCAGGTTTCATTCCTTTTCATGCCTCGCAAAAGTAATTTGCATTAAAAATAGGTCGGAGTGAGGGGGTGTTTGCCCTTCTTTCATAGATGGTCTCTGAAGGCTTGTTTCACTGAATTTTTAGGTACTGATTTATATAGAATCATTCTAAGGTGCCTACTCACACTTATGAGTCTAAGTGTGAGGTCTGTATTATGTAAGAAAGTGCTCCTCAACCTTTTCTGCTCTTATTTTTTATATCATATGGCCAGAAGGTAGGATTTTCTCATATTCTTGGTACTTTTATGCCTGAAAATTAACTCAGTACCCTCAGGTCTATACTCAAGTTTTTATCTTTACACTTAAGGCAAGCTTAATAGAATATCTCTGAATGTCTGAAGCATTTGGTTGCTGCTAAATGCTAAACACATCAGGTCCTTTGGCGGAATGTACCTGTGTACATTTGCTTTCCAGTGTTGATTCTGTGCATTGGTGAGTCTGTTATTTGGGGTTAATGACACGAAGAGACTATTTGATTTGGAGTTCTTATTACAAGGTAGTGTTAATTTCCTTAATCATTTACTCTTTTTCAGGACCCAAGCAAGTTTTGTTGTTCTCAGGGTCAGGCATACTTTAGCTGACTTCTTTGTTGTTTCTCTTTACTACTTTTAACCTTCAGGAGTTCCCCCTCATATCCTGGAAGTACCTGCCAATAGGATGTCATTCTGCTTTCGTGATCTAGTTGTTTCAGTGGCATTATAGATAGTGTGTGACTTCTTAGAATGGAGAATTCTGACTTTGTTTTGCTTTTTTCTTCCATAGCAATTCCCTAAAGACACGATCAATGAAGAAGTGATCGATTTTTTGAATCCTTACTTTGAAATGGCAGATTACAACATTGAAACTGCAAAACGTGTGTGTGGGAATGTAGCCGGTCTCTGTTCCTGGACTAAAGCCATGGCTTCCTTCTTTTCTATAAACAGAGAAGTGTTGCCTCTGAAGGTAAGTCTCCTCCTTTCAAGCTTCTAGAAGGAGCATCTATGTCAGTAGTCTTGTTTTTCATGAAGCACAAGGACCTTTGGCCTCTGCAGTTCTCAAGTCCATGGGGAACGCAACTGACAGGATGGCTGAGCACGGGACACTTCTTTGATCTCTGTCATCCTGCTCCACTCAGAATTGCATGAGTGGATGTGCAGTGGCATGTCTACAAGGATACTGAGTCCATAGGGGCTGTTGACTAGGTTTCTTTCATAATACCAACTTGGAAAAAACACCAGAACCCTATAGCAACGGATCTCCTGATACTGTATTGGGTCTCTTGCCACAGAGTCCTTCTATTGAGGCAGGGGCAACACAGTAGTGAGAGAGGCTGGTTTGGCATGTGTGGCACCCCTTCCTCTCCTGGTTTCTTTGGAAAGAAACAAAGACATCAGCTGTCCAGTGTTACTTAAGGATAGACAGTTGAGTAACTATTTCTAAGTCCTGTTTGTGCTTACTGCTTCGCCATTCACCGATGCTGTCTTCTACAGATGGAGGAACTAGTGCATGTTAGAGAAACTGACTACTTGAAGATCACACCTCATGGCCTGGGTTGATCCTTTTTTCCCTTTGATGTAAATCTGACTCCTCCCAAACAGCAATGGAACCCCACTTATTCTTATTAATAATTCAAGGAACTTAATTCTTGTGTTGAAATAACCAAAAGTTGTAAGACGGTAGGAGTAGATTTGCAATCCCATTTCTCTCATCATGGTCATCACTCGGGGTCATTTGGTCAGTTATTGAGGCCCTTGGAGTTGTACCTAGGGCAACTTAAAGAACAAAGAAATTCTTAGTTGGTTTGAAGAATCTGAAAGCCATAATTGATGTCCTTTACCTGACGTGAATTTTGACTGCTGAAAACTCTAGCATAGTTAAAAAGTGAGCATTTGATCAGCTCAGTTACAACCACAATATTATCTAGAGGATACAAGATACACGTGGTAATTTTTTTTCCCAGTGGGTGAGCAGATTGAGTGTCTTAAAGGGACTTAGAGTCGAATTCATGGTGCGACATTTTTAGTTTGTTGTCATTATGGTTAATAAAATGAGTCAGAAGCAACACAAAGCAATGCGCATTTGAACAAGGCTCGTCCGAAAAAAAATAGTAAAACCTGTCTGCCTGCCCTGTTCACTTCAGCTCCTGTTCAGTCTCAGAACAACCCCAGTCCTTTGTTAGGAAACAGAGAAACACCATCCAAAGTGGGTGTTCTCACTACTCTAAGGCTCTGTGCTCCTCTTTCAAGTGTTCTAGTGGGTGTTCTCTCTACTCCAGGACTCTGCTTCCTTTAAAGTGCTCTGCCCTGGGTTGCCCTCCTATATTCCAAGCCCCTGGGAACACTCAGTGTATTGGATCCTTTCTTATGGCAGAAGAATGAAAACTGTCACATAGGCCCTGCATGTTACTGGGTTGAGAGAGTAGAAGAGGAAGGAAGCGTTGCTTATGGGGTAATCACTGAGTCTCTGGAGCACTCAGCTCAGCCCTCCACCTCCCTGATTCCCGTGGGGTCTTCACTGCAGACTCCTGCTTCCTTAGTTGGGGCCAATGAAGCCACTTCTTAAAGTCCAGTTGAGGCCCTTCAACACTGTCTAGTGACTGTTCTTCCTCATGCAGCCCTGTAGACTGACCAAGTAACTTCTAGTATTGACTAAACCGATCCTGTTCATTCCAGCAGCCACGATTTACGTTCTAGTCCAATCCAGTCAAATGTGATTCCTTCCTGAAGCTCTGTGAAAGCCAAACGATGTCAGTCCACTTAGCAGAACTTTTATTGTATGCCAGATACCAGACTTGGGTTTTGAAGATGTTATCCCATGCTCTCTCTCTCTCTCTCTCTCTCTCTCTGTTTCTGTCTATCTCTGTCTCAGGTACATACATGCAGATGCAGTTAGGTCTTAAGGCATTTATGCCATTTGGTTATCAATGTTTTAAGCTTCACTAATGCAAGTCTTTTTTTTCCTGGGTAATGTTCTAGGAAATATTCACTGTTGCCTGTGACAGTTTGACATTAGTGTTTACTTTAGTGAGTTGTTTGACTCAGGAAGCTTGATTTTCTCCACATTTAAGCCTTGGTAATAGGCAGAGTGTAGTGAAGAGGTGAACATAAATGACCCAAGAATTAGGTGCTTAGGTGCTTTTTAAAATGTGCCTTTTTTCTGTTCTTTTTTGCCTGTCATTGGCTCTAGTCCATTACTGGACTTATTGGAACCCTGATTTTTCATTCAAGAAGTATTCTTGCCATGATTTGGAAACCCAAGTTTTTCAGCTAGAAAAAGAATTTTTTCTCAAAACTTTTAAAATATAAATTTTCATCTCAAACAACTCACAAAGAATATAGCTCTAGCAATGGATTTCTCCATTAAAGTTAATTTTAACATTTCATAAATTTGAGGGAGGCATTTAATTTCAACTTTGACAAAAAGGATCTGAATTCTGGACTCCTGTTCCACAGCTTATCTTTTTGCTAATATTGTTCTGATGATGCTGTTAAGGATAATTTAGTGGTTTCCTTAAAACCTTTTGTTGGTCACAGCTGAAGTTTTGTTATTTTCTAAAGGCGACACTATCTGAAAGCTCTGGGCGTGGCACCAGCCCGCCACCACCAGGAAACTTAGATCTTTGTGTCAAGAGACTTGCTTTATTTTGCCTCTACTTCCTCGTCCCGGGTGAATTCTCCAAAGCAGGCGTTTTCCCCAGTTCTTTTCTCTGCAGTGCTTGCTACATCCTGTAAGTTGCCTATTTGTACTGAATTTTGCAGTGTTTGAATTAGAAATCGGCAAGCTGCAGTCTCCAAATCTAGTCCAACACTGCTCCCTGCCCCCCAACCCCGCCTTTGCCTGGTGCCTCACTGAAGAAAAAGCGTTTTTAATTTTTAACATGGTTTTTACAGACTCACCTAAGCCAGTATCTTGCTAAGCCAGTATCTTGCTGTTGCCTCTTGGAACCCCAGGCCAAGCATACCATCACCTGATGAAAAGCAAAACAAAACGAAAGCTAGCCTGTGAATCTTCATGTTCTCCTCTGCCAGATCTCACTGAGTGTCACTTTCAGAGTTGACATGGCCTCAGTGAGGTCTGAGAAGAAGGCTGGGAAGGTGCAGGGAAGTGTATGTGTGTGTGTGTGTGTGTGTGTGTCTGTGTGTGTCTCTGTGTGTGTGTCTGTGTGTCTGTGTGTGTGTCTGTGTGTGTGTCTGTGTGTGTGTCTGTGTGTATCTCTGTGTGTGTGTCTCTGTGTGTGTGTGTGTGTGTGTGTGTGTGTGGCGCTGTGTCCCATCTCATTGGGCCAAGCATTGGGGTCCTGTCCGGCGTTTCACATGTGGGTTCTGTGCAGGCCAACTTGGTGGTCCAGGAGAATCGTCACATCTTGGCTCAGCAGGATCTGCAGAAGGCCCAGGCCGAGCTGGACGACAAGCAAGCAGAGCTAGACGTGGTACAGGCGGAGTATGAACTGGCCATGACAGAAAAGCAGGTAACTGCCTACTGGACTGGGGCACGTGGCCATGGGCAGTGCTCAGGGCTCACTCCTGGCTCTGTGTTCAGGGATTACTTCGGGGACCATGTAAGGTGTCTGGGATCAAACACAGGTCGGCTTCATGCAGGGAGGTGCCTTAACCCTGTCCGATCTCTCTGGTGTCCCTGGGATAGTCTGGGTTTTCTCCTGCCCTTCTCAGCACTCTGACCCAGATTCACTGTCTTCTGTTCCTTTTAGGAGTCCCAAGGAGGGAATTTAAAATAAACATTTCAGTTTCGCTGTGTACAGTATGAATAATAGTTCCTCTTAAAGAGAAGTTTCCTGAAAGCAAAATGAGCTGTTTTAGACATTTAAAAGGAGGAACGTATATAAGCCTCTCTGCATTATGCCCCATGGAATACTTTAACCTACTGAGGAAATGAATAATGTGACAGGAAGAATTGGCATTAGCATATGTGACAGCCTCATGTTAGTAGCTTCTGTTTGAGCGATTCTGAGTGACTTCATCCCTTCACTTTCTCCTTGCTTGGTTTTGAGCTTCTCCTGCTTGTTAGTAAATAATCACACACAGGCACTGCTCTGTGAGGTTTTGGCTTTCCCGTTCAACCTGAATTTTGGCCAGAGTTTTATTATTTTTAACTAAAAAAAAAACAGAAACACTTACAGTGGATTCCACCCATTGACAAGACCTCCTGGTCCATATTTTGCCTGGCCTTGGATATTGGTATCACACAATTTTTTTCATATCCTGCAAATAAATGCAGTAGGCTAAGGCATATACATGATAACCTCTAAATGTATGTAGTGCAAGCCACAATGTGTAACAGAAGGAAAAGAGAGAGACAGACAGATGGATAGACAGACAGACAGATAGACAGAGAGGGAGAGACAGGGAGACAGAAAGACAGAAAGAGGCAAAGTACCTGCCATAGAGGCAGGCTGGAGGAGAGGGGAGGGAATCGGGGAGCGTTGGTGGTGGGAGATGGGCACTGGTGGAGGGATGGGTGCTGGAACACTGTATGGCAGAAACCCAAACATGAACATCTTTGTAACTGTAAGGTTGGTCTCTGTCCTAGGTTACCAGACACTTGTCTCTCGCTTTCCCCATGGCTTGTCACCCCAAAGGCCAGCAAAGCTAGCAGATGCTAGGCTGACATTTCTTCATTTGGCCTAATGGGAATAGAATTTCAGGAAGACCACTTAAGGTTAAAATGATATTGTCATCTTTTGGTTTTTGTTTTGGGGCCATGCCTGGCAGTGCTTAGGGGCTGCTCCTGGCTCAGTGCCGCTGGTGGGGGGCTATGGGGGGTGTTCTTGGCAGTAGTCGAGAGACCTTGTGGTGCCAGAGATCGAATCCAGGACTCTTGATGGTGAGTTATTGCTCCAGCCCTAAAAATATCTCTTCCATGAACCATTTGTTTGAGATGTAGGCAGAAATAAATGTCTTCTGTTGCTTCCTTCTTGCATTTTTCTTCTTGGAGAAAACCATCAGACGTATCTGGGCAATAAAGGATTGACGATATATCTGGGAGAAAATCCGGCCTATAGCTTCTTGCATCAGCTCAGGGTGGGGCAAGGAAATGGAGGAAGCTGGACAGGGTTATTGTTTTTAAACAATTTGTGTTCTTTATAGAAAACATATGGGGTTGAGGAAATATTTTGCTCTTTATCATTTAATTTAAAAATATATCCTTTGATTTACCTGTTTTTTTTTTTTGCTTTTTGGGTTATACTGGGCAGTGCTCAGGGGTCTCCCTGGCTCTGCACTCAGGAATTATTTCTGGCCATTCTCAAGGGATCATATGGAATGCTGGGAATCAAACTGGGTTGGCCATGCACAAGACTAATGCCCTACCAGCTGTACTGTTATTTTGGGTTCTGTAACCTTTATTTTAAAGTCCATTATTAACATAATAGATCACTGAGAACATACATTAAAATTTTGACTTGATGTATTATGAACATCTATTGAAGTTATTTTTTTGTTACTGGTTTTGGCATATCGAACACGCATTGGACAGATTGCCAGGCTCTGCCATGCAGGCGCTATATTCTCATTACTTTGTGGGGCTCTCTCAGAGGGGTGGGTAGAATATTCATGGTAATTTGGAGGTACACGGCCGCACTGTGGCCCCGCACAATGGGGAAAGCTGGTTTCTGCTCTGCCAGGTGTATCTGTGTCTATGTCTCAAGTTTAAGAAGAGAACTCCCAGAACGACCACCAACTGGGAACACTTTGGCACCATAGCAGCAATATGGGAAGATACCATCATTGGCGACATTGAAGAATACAACCGACTGGTTCAGCACCTCCATGATTGTGTGAAGAATGCCGAAAGAGAGAAAGACACAAAAGGACGCTTTTCTTCAGAAACTCTTGAGCTCATTCGCCAGCGTGGCAAGGCTGAGCCTCAGGAGACCAAATGCTAACATCCAAGCCTGCTAAATGGTGCAGAGAAGCGATAAAAGAAGACCTCAAAGACAGAAGAGCAGAAATACTGGAAGATGCAGCAGAAGCCGGGAAAAGCATTTGCACCGCCCACCTGTCCTTCGCCAACTATAAGACCAAGATGACTGCCCTCCGATGCCCTGATGGATCTATCACATCTTCCAGAAAGGCAATGGAAAAGATTATCCATGACTTCTACTCAAATCTCTTTGATTGCCACATCCACCTGCCCAAATTCCACAGGATGGATATGTCATTCCCAACGTTCTCCCTTCTGAAATCCGACATGCCATCTCGTCAGTAAAGAAGGGAACAGCACCAGGCCCAGACAAAATCAGACCCGGACACCTGAAGAATCTTCCGTTGGTACTCATCAATACACTAGCTCGGCTCTTCACACTTACCTGTCCTAATGCAAGGTGCCCTCGCAATGGAAAACCAGCAGGACAGTTCTACTGTTCAAGAAGGGAGACATTCACAACATCGGCAACTATCGCCCCATCTGCCTGTTGTCCATCATCTACAAGCTGTTTACAAGAGTCATCCTGAACAGGATTAGCAGAACTCTAGATGAAGGACAACCATGCGAGCAAGCAGGCTTCCGGAAAGGATTCAGCACAATCGACCATATCCACAAGGTAACCAAGCTCATTGAGGTTTGTAGGGAGTACAAGATGCTGCTCTGTCTCACGTTCATTGATTTACAGAAAGCCTTTGATTCTGTGGAGACTGAAGCAGTCATCGAAGCCCTAGCCAAACAGGGTGTTCAAACCCAATACATCAAGATCCTTCATGAGCTGTATTACGGATTCACCACCAGGATCTCACCATTCTACAAAGAAGTGATCATTGATGTGAAAAGAGGGGTTCGACAGGGTGATACCATTTCACCAAAAACTCTTCAGTGCCACCCTCGAGAACATCATGCAACAATTAGAATGGAAAGGAATGGGAATGAAGATAGACGGTCAGCAACTACATCACCTCCGCTTCGCTGATGACATCGTTCTAATAACACCAAACATTAGCCAAATGCTGGCTGACTTTGACCAAGAATGTGGAAAGATAGGTCTACAGCTGAATCTAAAGAAAACCATGTTTATGAAAAATGAACTTGTTCCTGAGGCCCGATTCACTCTCAATGGAACAAACATCTCTGAATGCAGCAGTTATGTGTACCTAGGTCGAGAAGTCAACATGATGAACGACCTAAAACCTGAGCTGCGCAGGAGGAAGAGAGGCGGCATGGAATGCCTTCATAGGCATCTAAGAAATAGCTAAAAGGACAAAGAACCTCCGGCTCCGGGCACATCTCTTCGACTCCACCGTTCTCCCTGCATTAACATACGCCTCAGAGACCTAGGCCCTACGAAAGCAGGATGAGAATGCTATTCGGGTCTCCCAGAGAGGCATCGAAAGAGCTATGCTTGGAATATCACACCTCACTCAAGTGAGAGAAGGAATCTGGAGTTCTGACCTCCGTTGCTATTCCAGAATCAGGGATGCTGTCTCGTTTGCCAAGGCATCGGAAATCAGATGGGCTGGACATATATCTATAATGTGATTTGGAGACAACCGCTGGACTAGAGCCGTTACCAACTGGATCCCACGGGATGTCAAAAGATCATATGGCCGCCCACCTACAAGATGGTCAGACTTCCTTGTCAAGACCCTGAAGGAACGGTTTGAGGCTCTTCATATTCCTGAATCAGCCAGATGCCATTGGGCTACATTGGCACGTGATAGGGTCCAATGGAAATGTTACTGGCGCCCGCTCTAGCAAATCGATGAATAACGGGATTCAAGTGATCAAGTGATCATGTGATGAAGTGATTGACGTTATAAACATTTCTATGAGTTATTTTTTTACTTCAGAATGTTCTTACAAATGGGTGCCCTATAATTGAATTTGATAATCCTGTATTATTGGATCATTAGCATCATAAAATGCTGATGTTTTTGTGTTTGTTTGACTTTTGTTTTAGGGCCACATCGGCTTAGTTCTGACTCTGTACTCAGGGATTACACCTGGTGGGGACCGGGGACCATTGGTGTGTCAGGGATTGAACCTATGCTAGCAAATATGCTATTATTTCTTTGACCCACTGGTTTTATAGTCATTGACTCTTTATCCACGTCCCTTATGGTGTCTTTTTAAAACTTAGCAGCAGTCTCACTTTTTAGTAATCTCTGAAGACAGAATCAGAACCACAAGGCCTAGGTGGTCACAGTGCGGGAGTCTGGGATCAAGGGCTTTCACGGATGTGAAGAACAGGGACAGATTTGCTGAGCTGAAGGGCAGAGGAAGCGCCTCCACACACCAGCACACTTTGAAGGGAATCTCCAGTTTCTCCCAACTGGTCCCAGACGTGGGTTAGACCGAGCGATAATGACGCCTCACCTTGACGGGACAACTCATCCTAACTTTGAAATAGTGTTGGAGGACATGTTTAGCTAATCTGGGAGTTTTGTTGTTTTGCTCACTCCCAGCTTAATCTTATTTAAGCCAACGTTCATTCTAATGAGATCTTTCTTCTATGTAAACACTGCTAGAGGGTGTGGCAGTTACAGAAGTCACCTTGATTGAATAACTTCTGACTTATACATCTACTAAGACTTCTATGTTTTCTAGATTGGGCACAGCTCCTCTTTATACCCACTGCACCCAACGTGGGACAGTTAGAATTTACCAGGAGACTACCACCCTGGCTACGCTGAGACTAAAGGTAGACTATAGGAAGGATCATACTAGTTTGCTCTAAGCAGGCGAGTATGACCCTTTCAGTACATGAGAACAAATACTCAGAATCACCCTGGTGCAGATAATAATAAGGACCTTGTGGGTACCATCTAGATTACATGAAGCTCATGAAGTTAAGATGTATTACTTTATATCAGCCCCCTCTCTCTCCAGTGTTTTACATAAGAGATAATCTCGGGATTAGTCCTTGGTGTAACCTTTGTTTATACCTACAATAGGGTGTGGCACTACACTCTGTTTAGGGTTCTTTGTTGGCATGACAACCTCCCGATTGGGTTACTTTGGTGTATATAAGGGGCTGACTTGAGCCCCTTCACCTTTTGCCTTTTGGTTCCTCAGCCTTCAGCTTTTGGCTCCTGCAGCTTTTGGCTTTTGGCTTTTGGCCTTCTTCTTTGTGGGATCTCTCCTTGTGAGCGCTCATTCCCCTTGGAAGCTTTTTCTCCTTTACACGTGGTGGTCGCCATCTTGGCCTACACGTGGCTGGGGTTCTAGCCTGGAATCCTAAGCACCGGGCTTTTCCTTTTGCTGATTTGTATGCCTGAACCTGTGATAAGTAAAGCCTTTTAAAACTGCATCGGATTCCTGAGTTTTCATCCGTTCCTCGCCAGCCTCGGAGGTAGAAGGGAACTCGCTTCCCGGCACTGTCGGGACCCGGCTGGGCGCCCGATAAAATAGGATCATTTTTTAACATCTACTTTGTGTTGAACAATATTAGTGGATCTGAGTCTATTTTATTTATTTATTCTTTCACTAGAGGCATGTTAATGGTATGTATTTCCTTGATCAGTTCATAACCCTGGGAAGAGGCAGGTCAGGATCCCCCAGACAGAACGCAGGTTCCAAAGCATTGGGTGGATGCAGGCAAATGCAGTGCACGTCAGGCTTCTTGACATAAGGGAGTCCCGAGTTGCAGAGAGGCAGGGCTAGCTCAGGGTTTTTTTTTAATTTTTTATTATACCACCGTGAAACATACAATTACAAAGGTGTTCATAATTGGTTCTTGGTAATACAGTATACCAGTACCCATCCCTCCACCAGTGCCCCATTTCCACCACCAATGTACCCCACCTCCTCCCACCCACCCCCCAGGCTGCCTTAATAGCAGGTACCCCAGTTTCCTCTCTCTCTCTGTCTCTGCATCTCTCCCCCTCTAATTTTACACAGTGTGACTCAGGGTTTTTAAATGACGTTTTCAAGTTGGAGGTCATATTCATGGAAACTAAGGTTTTTTTTTTTCTCCTTTTCTCCCAATGGTGATTGTTCCTTAAGACCTTGCTGGAAGACGCAGAGCGCTGCCCGGCATAAGATGCGAACTGCATCGGAGCTGATCGGAGGCTTGGCGGAGAGAGAAGGAGCGGTGGACTGGGCAGAGCAAAGAGTTTGCGGCGCAGACAAAAAGGCTTGTGGGTATGTGGTTTCCTCCGTTCACGAAACGGAGCCTTGGCTGTGATAGGGAGTCCGCAGCACTTATGCTTTGAGCAAAATGCAGAGCCACTGTGGATTCCTTCCCATTCCTCTCTCTCTCCCTCTGCTTCCATGTGGGAGGAATAAATAGGCGTCTGGCATTGGGCAGACCTGTTAGTTGTGTTCATGATCTTGTGCTTTTCTGTAAAGAACTTTTTATGATCAACATTATATTATTTTGTTCTGCAGCCAATCATTAAGACCCATGATCCAAATCAATAGCATATTCATCATTGCAACTAATATTAGCTTATTTGTTATAGCCAAGGCCATGGATCCTGGCAGGGTCTAGATTCCTCAGCTAAAGGTCTGTTGGGCATGTCAGGAGTAGATCAGATGTTCAATATGAACACCATTAAAAACCCAGATTTAATGACCTTATTAAAAATAAGGCAGTCTTAAATGAATTTAGTTACCGACCACTTAATTTTTTTTATCAAATAATCTATTTTTATTAAATAATCTGTCTATAATTTCCATCCATGTTTCATATATTTATAAAGAAAACATACAATGTGCCAAGTAGAAAGAATAAAAATGTATCTGGAATTTCATTTTTTAACTGACAGCAATTAGAAATCCTTTAGTGAGATTGTGGCAATCTGACAATGTTATAATTAAGTACAGTCAAGGTCCATGGGGTACGTGGAAGGTCAATTCATTGCAGACTCTTTCTTTTTGTACCGAGGTTTACAACAGTGCGATGTTCATGTTTTAGGAGGTAAAACACTCCCACGCCGCCCACACCCACACCTCTTGCCTTCTTTCAGCCCCACAATCCTCTAAAACCAGACTAAGGATTTGTTTTCCTTGGACCTTTTCTCCTTCATTGCAGTGTTTGTTTCTATCTGTCATCCAGGAGCAAGGTCATCTGCTTCTAACTTCTAGACCTATGGTTCCATCCATGTGGTAGTAACAGGCAAGATCATGTTTAAATTCTCAGATGAATCCATGGTGCTGTTGACCAAGATGCTGTGAAGGAAGCATGTCCTCTGTGCTTTAGCTCTTCTTAAGATCAGACTCCGCCGTCCATACCCAACCAAAGTCCAGACAACCCATTGCTTCACTGCTGGTGGCTGTGAATGGTTCCCTCTGGGCCCTTGTTTAATCAGGAATCAAATGCTTGCTCATTCATCCATGGACAGCAATGTCTTTACAATTCAAGTCTCGGAATTTAGTTTCAAAGAATCATCTTGTTTTCTATTAAATAATCTGAACAATTGCCACGATGGTCTGAAAGTATACCAGTGAAGTTTTGGTTTTCATTTTAGGGGATGTGTTATTGGCTACAGCTTTTCTGTCTTACTCTGGACCATTTAACCAAGAATTTCGTGATCTACTGCTCAATGACTGGCAGAAGGAAATGAAAGCCCGGGAATTCCATTTGGAGACAACCTCAATCTCACTGAGATGTTAATTGATGCTCCGACTATCAGTGAGTGGAACCTGCAAGGTCTGCCGAACGATGACCTGTCAATTCAGAACGGAATCATCGTCACCAAGGCAGCTCGGTTTCCTTTACTAATTGACCCCCTAGACTCAAGGCAAGAGCTGGATTAAGAATAAAGAGAGCCAAAATGAACTGCAGGTAATTTTCAGTTGAGTGTATTGGTACTTCTGGTCAACAAGAATCTGATAATAGGCCGGAACGATAGTACTGTGGGGAGGGCATTTGCTTTGTGCAAGACCAACCTGGGTTCAATTCCTGGCATCCC
>JAJIBD010009946.1:0-66007 GCA_021461705.1 Cryptotis parvus | reverse complement strand
ATGTCTCACCGTAGTATAATAAAAAATAAAAAATAATCTCATCATATTTTCATATATTTCAGAGAAGATACCCCTGTAGTCATAATATGTAATTTTGTCTTAATATCTTTCTACACTTTTGTTCAGATACATTTTATATTAATTCTTAAACTCTTGGCTAATGTAGTTACTACATTTATTCTTATTTTTTCAGTTTCTTCAGAGCAACTGTATAATTTTAGGCATACAGCATAGTTTATTATCTATATACCTAGCTAAAAGATTAAACTATAAGTTTAGAATGTATTCATACACCTTATCCCTTTTATAATTTTTTTTATTGGGACACACTAAGCAGCGAGCAGAGCTACTCCCTGACTCTGCACTTAGGGCTAACTCCAGACATTACTTAGGCAACCATATGTGGTGCCGTGGGTCAAACTAGGGTCAGCAAAATGCAAAAGCGCCTTTCCCCTTGCAATTTCTCTGGCCGCATCATGCTCTTTATAATTAGCATAGATATTATATATGAATATTTAACCTTTATTTTAGTTATTACTGTATATCATATTCACAATGATTCTAATGATATTTATCATAAGAAAAATTTGTGATATTATTCTATTTTCCCCTTTCTTCTCTCAGAAACATAGAGTTTTAATTTCATTAACATCTAATTTGGTCATGTTACCCAAAATGTTCCTTTAACAATACTGCATTATCTGTCCTCTATACTCTAGTGTAGTCCTGTGACTTGCATTCGCTAATCAAATATATGTGACATGTATCACTGCTGAGAATAAAATTCAATTTCAGTGCTGGATTGTCTTATCTCTTTTGCCATTGTTTTCAAATAAGTCATTCTCATGCAGAGGCTATTTGATTCCGAAGAGCGTAGATATTGTCAGAGCCACAGTTTCTTTTTTCACAATGACAATATAACCCGAGCAGAAAATAATGAAATAAACTACTAATGTCGTTAAGTCAAGGATTTAGGAGAATATTTACCCCAAATCTCAGTTTTGTATGCATATTATTTATTCCATTCCTTTGTGAACTATTGAGGTATATTTAGTTAACAGGTTTTAATGAGTGTTCATTTATATTGTTTTGTTGTATTTAACTTCAAAACACTTAATTACAACTGGAATTGTAATAATATATGACTTATATCAAATGTAAATTCTTGTCATTTTTAATTCAGAAATATACATTCATTAATTCATTCTCTAAAGCATTTAAAATAATAAATTATTGAAATTCCTGTACACAAACCCTCAGAAGTTGTCTTCATAATTCGAATTGTTAAGATAATGGCAACAACCCAATTTTTGAGGAATAGTTTAGCTTTACATTCCAGTTTTATGAATAAAACAGCTGGTATATAAAGGCAAGCTACCACATATGTAAGCAATTTATCTCTATTTGAATATCTCTGCCGTCAAATATAAGTTCTGAGAAAAAAAAGCATTTTCTATGTTTCATAGTAGAAAAATCCTAGGTAATACCAAAAGTATATACACATATGATCTCTATAACCCCTTTATTAGCTTGCTCAGTGGTATATGAAAACTGACCTTAGTGATATAAAAAAGCTATCATTTCTCAAGTTGGGCCATACCAGTTGAATTAAGTTTTCTATAGCTTCCCCAAATTTTTAAATCATCCAATAAGTATCACTAATATGCACCAATTATATATATCGCTATATATAACTATATATACATATATATATCACTAATGAATTACCCTATGTATCATTTTGTCTTAAATTTTTATTTTAAAATATTTGTCATTACTTTTTAAAAAGTCATATCGCATTCAATGTCAATTTCTTAAAGTAGGAGATTTTGTAACATGTTTTTTTTCAATCCGGCCCAGGTATGCTGAACCAGAGACTCTCAGACATGGGGCAGAGATGCTACCTCTCCCTGTACCCAGCCAGCGCATGAGGCATTCGGGAGGCATGCGGGTTCTAGCCCTGGCCTGCCATCCCAGCAGAGCATCACAACAAGCCAGATGACCCCGCCACTCCATGGGTGATGCCATTTTCCACATCTTGACTTCCCTCTTGTCACAACTCCACCCAGCAGACCAGACTATCACAGCCTGGCTCACGGGGCTGCTTACAGCCGCACGGTTCATCAATAAATGCGTTATTTAGAGGTGACTACAAGAGTATGCCACCTGCATGGCAAGCCTGACAAGCTGCTCTTGTTGTATTTGACATGCCAAATACCAGTAACATTTATATTAGGTCATTCCCATGACCTAATATAAGTGTTTGAGACTCTTTATGTTCCAGGAACAAGCAGATGCCTTTGGGTTCTACTAGCATGAGACAGGACATATGGAGATATTACTGGTGCCCGCTCTAGCAAATAGATGATGAACGGGAAGATAGTGATAGTGATAGTGATTATATTCATAGAGTGACTACAGATTATAGGCATTACCAGAGAAATTTTTGATACATATTTAAGCACTTCTCTTAAATAATCTAAGTATAATTTTATCCTTATTAGAATTTATTTAAACCCGAGTATATAATTTTATTTATATAAATATTTATTTAAATAATTGATGTTTTACTATTCACTAGTAAGTGCCCACAATGCATCAGTGAGAATTTATCATGTTTCAGGATATCTGTGCTAAGTTCCTTCTCAAGTTTTGTCATTTAATCCAGAATAAATCCATGATAGAAAATTATTAATTCTTATAAATAGTATTTTTAAGTTTTATGAAATTCTAGCTCATACACTACCATGTAATAAAATCAGGACTTGAAACTAGATTGTGCTTGAGACACATTTAATCTTTACTTAAAAATCTCCCATGTGTCATGCGAGCTTTTTTTCTTTTTTTTTTCAAGTGAGGGCTGGAGTCTCCTCTGGTGCTAGGGATTATCTGGGATTCTGAGATTCTAGGTCTTCAGACTCAAGTGGGCATTCAGGGCTACCAGTTATTGCTCTGGGACAATGTGGTGTAAGCCATGCATCTTAATTACTCTACTATTTGTCCAACCCCTGTAACATTTTATTTTCTATTTACTACATAATCCAGAGTGGTTGAGTTTTTAGTTTCCCAATGCTACAACTTTTACAGCAATTAGTTAGGACGTATACTTAGTTTGTGCTGGATAAAAAGTTTACTTTCTTCCACTGAATCTGAGAAGCAAGATTAGTTATTTAAAAAGAATCTGTCTTTCTAATGAAAAATAGTTTCTTACATGAGTTCAAACTTCAACACTTTATTTGTAAACAAAATACTAAGTACTACAACTCTGTTGTTTTGAAAATACAATGACGAACAAAACTGCATCCCCAATAAAATTATTATTTTCGGAGAAAGGAGCAAACTGTTCAAATAAATTATTCAAAAATGATCACATATAATGACCTATGACAGTATTATTTATGATAGCACTTTTTTTTTGTTTTGGGCTAAGGCTACTCCTGGCTCTGTGCTCAGGGGATCACTTACAGCAGGGCTGTAGGTACCATATGTTGTTCCTGGAATAAAACCTTGTTTGATTCATCCATGTAAACACCCTCACTGTACTATCACTCTAGCCCTAAATTTTTATAGAAAATAAATAACAAATAAGTGTTTTCTAAAATGTAATATCTACAACTTTAAAAGTTAAGTGCTCTTCAGGAATATCATTAGTCATTTACCAAAAAGGTCAAGTCAGAGTCTTACTAAAAAGTTAGCAATGTCTTCCTTTATGAACATTTCCATATAAACTCTTTGAAATAGTCATTTAGTAGTTTCTCAGAAATTTTATAGTATTTTTATACATAAGAAATAGAGCTGGTTCATTGTAAAAGGTTGCAAGGGCTGGAGTGATAGTACAGCCAGTAGGGAGTGTGTCTTGCATGATGTGGCTAATCTGGGTTCAGTCGATCTCGGGCATCCCATAGGGTTCCCCAGGCACCGCCAGGAGTAATTCCTGAATGCAGAGCCAGTAGTAGCCCCTATGTATGACCCAGCAACTGGGTATGACCAAAAAAAAAATAGGTAGGTAGGTAGGTAGATGATTAGATGATGGATGGATGGATGGATGGATGGATGGATGGATGGATGGATGGATGGATGGATGGATGGATGGATGGATGGATGGATGGATGGATGGATGGATGGATGGATGGATGTGGATGGATGGAGGGATGGAGGGATGGATGGATGGATGGATGGAGGGATGGAGGGATGGATGGATGTGGATGGATGGATGGATGGAGGGATGGAGGGATGGATGGAGGGATGGAGGGATGGAGAGAGAGATACAGAGATAGAGAGATAGAGAGAGATAGATAGACAGACAGACAGACAGACAGACAGTTAGACAGACAGACAGATAGACAGACAGACAGACAGATAGACATTGCAAAGCATGATGTTTTTATACAATTAAAAAATTACTATAACAGGGCCGGAGCGATAGCCCAGCTGATAGGGCATTTGCCTTGCACGCGGCCTGCCTGTGCCGGCCTGGGTTCGATTCCCGGCATCCCATATGGTCCCCCGAGCACCGCCAGGAGTAATTCCTGAGTGCAGAGCCAGGAGTAACCCCTAAGCATCGCCAGGTGTGACCCAAAAGCAAAAAAAAAAAAAAATTGCTATAACTTAGTTAACATGATTACAGTACTGTTAACTTTAGCTTTTTTTTTTTTTGATGAATAAAGTTTCTGCTGTGCACCATTCAAGTGCCCGGAGCTTCCAATTCTGCCCTATGTAAACTCTATCCATCCCACTTCTTTTTTTTTTTTTTTGCAAATCTCAGTTTTAAAATCAAACCCAACAGTTTGTTTTAATCAACATTGTCTATTCTTTTGCTCTGTTTTCTCCTTATACCACAGATGAACTTTTTAAACAATAAGTTACATTGTAATTCAACATATATGATACAAATGATATATCTACTCATTGATGATTGTGTAGCCTGTAAAAAAGTTAATTTATTTTCATTAATGTTTACTATTACATAAAAAAACTTATTGACAAAAATACACGTATAAAATTCTAAATATTTAATATTAAAGCAGTATAATGAATATATAAAGTATTCTACATGAAAGGAGCTATAGAAAATTTTAGGTTTCGTATATATATAAATGAAATACTTATGCACAATCATTTTAAAATATCTTTGTATAACTTTGTAATCTATTATCTAAATAGTTCACTTAACATTAGCATTGGCCTAAAAAATTATTCTGTAATTAACAATTATAAAAAATATCTTAAATGGAACTTTTTTAGAGAGAAGCAGCATTTGGTACTCTTGGGAAAATTGATAGTATAGCTCTGCAAATTTGCTATTTGTTCTCCTGATATGAGGAATCTTTGATAGACAGTCTAGTTTTTAACACTCTGATCCAGAAATGTAACTGGCCCACACCCAGCTTTCCCTAGATACTTTCAAGAATAGCTGAACACAGTGGATATAATTCCACAGAACCATTTAGGCCCTTTAAAGAACAGTTTGTTCAAGATGATCTTCTTTGACTTAGCCCAAACTTGCCTACATAGTTCAGTAGTCTGAGACCTTTTTGACTCTAACTTCCTTTTTGTTCTCCATATCAAAGGTGTCGAATTCACAGCAAAGTTATAGTTTTTCTGTTTACTTCTGCTACTTCCCATTTATTTTTCACAGATCTTTCTCTTAAAAATCTCATATACTTCTAAGGCCAGAGAGTCTAGGGTTCTAGAGTTAAGTTCTAGGGTTAAGTTAGATAGTTCTAGGATTAGGCATTAATAGGTTATAGATATTAATATGTTATATAGTTCTAGGCCTTGCAATGGCAATCCCAGTTTGAATCTCCAACATTACATATGGTTCTCCAGCACTACTGGCTAAGATCCCTGAGTACAGCAGAACCAGGAGCAAACTCTGAGAACACCTGGGCCAGATCTCCAATCCATCAGAAAAATCACACAATTCTCATCTCATATGGTATCTGATTTTCAGTCTTTTGCTTATCACTATTTAATTAATCCCTCTAAGTATTGAACAAAAGAATTAACTTTTGAATCACGTATTAGTGTTGGTTTGATTTTATGTCTGAATATGGAGAATTATTTGAATTATTTAAACTAACAAATCTGGTTAAATATTATTTATAAAGAAATGCCTCACTGGGTAGATTTCTCAAAATAAAAGCAAAAGTTTTAAATTCATGCTAATTCCATAATAAGCTAAAGATGAGGCTTACTTGAACATTAATTCATGAAGATAATTCATCTTTCTGGTTTTAGAAAAACAATAAATGGTCTTAGAATTTCAGTTCATATAAATTGTTTTTCAAGCATAGGGTAAACAAATATATACTGAGGTTTTTCTAGGTTGACATTTATTTATGCAAGTTGTCCTAGAATAATTATGAACATTTTTTCACTCATAAAATGGCCTAGTTTGGATGATAAATTACATAGTCGCCTGTGTTTAGTTCACATAAAAGTGACTGCAGTGTCCTGCTTTTGATATCTGGGGAAGACTCTTCCATTAATCTCTTCAGACAATGCAAATAGAAGACTAAAACAAGTTCTCATGTTGTTTGTAACAAATTAGTGTTTAATTATAAATGTCATATATAAGCTTATCTTACTTGGTTTTGAGGCTATTCCTACCAGTTCAAGTCTTATTCCTGGCTCTGCACTCAGGAATTATTCCTGGCAGTGCTCATGGACATTATGACTTACTGGGGATTGAACCCAGTTGGCTAAGAGCAAGGCAAGCACACCTACCCACTGTACTATCACCCCAGCCCCAAATTATAAACAGTGTGTGTGTGTATTTCTATAGCATCAGAGATAAATAACAAGTTCCAGGAAAGGCACATAACTGTTCTGATGTTTCTGAGAAGACATTCTAATGCCAAGGCTTTCAAGAATAGCTCTAAGCATTGAACTGATTCTGCATCTCAAAGCCACAGACAGTCCTTTTACTTTTTTGTTATACTTTCTTCACGTCCACATATACTATGCTCTTTAGTGGGTAGGATGCTTTCTTCATGTGGCCATTCAGGTTCCATCCCTTCTACTACATATGCCCCCTAACTCCTAACCCTAGCACACCAACTCTGACAATAAATGATCCCTGACCACTGAGCCAGGAGTAAAATCAGAAGTGCCCCCCCCCCGGAAAAAAAGTTATGCATTTAAACATTCAGAGTATTTGTGACAGTGTGTTCAATTAATATTTTATCAGAAAATAAAGAAATATAACATTTCTCCCTCCGACTCACAATGAGAAGAGTGCTTTATTAATTTCAGAATGCAAAAAAGTCTGAAGTCACAATTAGGGAAGAGTGCAGGTGTGCTGATGCTTCCAGCCTTTTCTATGCTTAACTCTACCAGGAAATGGTCAGACTGCATTTCAATTAATTTATTACCTAGAAACTTTATAGCTACTTGAAAGCAAGGGTTACATTTTTAAAATGTGACCTTGTTGACATCTAGTACAAACTTGGACACTATCAGAGCCAATAAAAACATTCACTTCTTCAGTGAACAACAATAAAAACAAATCAGAGCTCATCTTAATAATTTCAGGTAAAAATGGTGAAATAAAAATTAAACTATAATTACTACTATAGGCTGTAATACTATGTTGAAATATATAGCAAGCCAAATATAAAATTAGTGTAAATATATATGCATTTTTATATATTTATATATATACGTAAAATTAGTTGTTTTTTTTTAAAGAAATACCAGTGCTGATTGATGGAATTATGCTAGCCCACCCATTAAACTATCTGGCCCTGTTCACTGCTATTGTCCAAAATATCCCTAAGTACTGCTTTGGAGGCAAGCTTCTTGCAAACTGTGCTATTTGATATAATCTCTAAATCCATCATAAATCACTGTCTTCCCGTTCATCATCGATTTAGTCGAGTGGGCACCAATAACATCTCCATATTTCCTGTCTCATGCTAGTAGAGCCCAAGGGCATCTGCTTGCTCCACGAACGTAAAGAGCCTCAAACCATTCCATCAGGTCATGGGAATGAGGTTTATAATTGTTACTGGTATTTGGCATATCAAATATTACACGGGTAGCTTGCCAGGCTCTGCCTAGCGGGTGGCATACTCTTGTAGTCACCTCTGATCTCCAGCATTTATTGATGAACCGTGCAGCTGCAAGTGGCCACGTGACCCGGGTTGTGATAGGCTCAGCCAGAATTAACCCCGAGAATCATTGGGTGTGACCCCAAAAGCAAAAGCAAGCAAGCAAGGGGCCAGAGTGATAGCACAGTGGGTAAGGCGTTTGCCTTGCAAGTGGCTGACCCGGGTTCAATCCCTGCCATCCCATATGGTCCCCAGAGCACCGCCAGGAGATAGAAAAAAAATGATTGATTCCTCTTTATGTTGATTCAGAAAAAAATATAGGAAAGGAATTAGTTTAATATGAAGCAACTCATAATAATTGAAGTATGGAAGGTAAAACTAAAACAATATTTTGGTTACAAAAGAACATTGCTAATGTATTAATCCCAAATTAGCTTATAATTTAATGAAGTTTTAATGATAATTCAATAGTTCATATAGAATGAACTAAAATTATTATAGGTAAGCAGAATATCCAATGAGAATTGGTAAGATATAACTGAAAAAAGAATGGTTAGATGACATTTGTATTGCCAGAATAGAAAGAAAACTAGATAACTGTGATCAGGGTCATTTTTAAATTGATTCATAAATTAAACAGATAGCACAACTGAATCATTCAAAATAATACCTTAAGTGTGCAGAAAATTTAATATCAGATAAACATGACAAGTTTAGCAGATGATTCAAAAATTATATTAAAATGTTTTTAATTTAATTATCAAACAATATTTAATTATTAAATGATAAATTATATTTGATCCCGTCCGATTTGCCGAGTGGGTGCAGTCTTCCTGGCCCATCCGTGTGTAGCCAATGGCCGGGAAAATATAGGTAAAATGTATAACTACTTATATATTAGAAAATATAATTAAAATATAAAATCATTAAAGGTGCTGGAAATTTTCTTTAGATTTTGGGATAAAGAGACTTTCAGAAACCTTTAAGCATATCAAGGAAAAAGAGAAACGTCAAAATGGTGATTAAGGGTGTGTAGAAGATCTGGAGATACCGTATAGGGATTAAGTTTCTGCCTTGTAAGTTGCTGACCCTACCGGGAATCAGGATAAATCCCTGAGCTCATAGCCAGGGGTGAGCTCTAAGAACAGCTGTGTGTGGCCCAAAAGTGAAAAGAAAAAGAATTATAAAAGAAAGAGGAGAGGAGGGAAAGGATGAGGAAGGGAGGTGAGGAAAACAAAAGGAGGGAAGAGAGGATAGATGAGGAGAAGGAAAGAGCGGGCTACCTTAGAGACTAAATAAAAAAGAATGACAGAGTTGATCCTTTCTAAGATTTTACAGCATTACTGTTACTTAGCAATATAGAAAGGGACTTGTTATGTCACCCAGAGGTAGAGCACATATTAGCATGCATAAGGACCTAGGCTTAGTTCCCTAATCACAGTCACACCCCCTCGTGCAATACACACATGAAAGAAATCAATTAATAAATAAAATAGGCAAACATCATTTATAACAAAGCAAATTAAATTCAAAATTTGAGAAATTATAATTTCATTGCCAACATATCAAGAATCATTCAATTCAGTACTAATGGTAATACAGCTGTGTCCCTTTTTATAATTTATTTTTATTTACATTAAATTGTTTCTAACAACTAAGGCACTATTATTTACATAATTTTTCATAGTTAACTTTGAGGATACAATGTTCCAGCACTAAATCCACCATCATGGCTGACTTTCCTCCATCATTATCCCCAGGTTTCCTCTTATCCCCCCAGTCCCCCCACCAGCCTCCCTGACATGCACATTATTGAGTTTGATTCTTGCAGTTTGGGTCTCCTGTTTACAGCATGTTGTTGTCTGTAGCTGAGATATATAGATACCAAAGCCCTATCACAGGATCACTTCACTTGTATCACTTGTCTTCCGTTGATCATCAATTTGCTCAAGGGAGCACCAGTAACATCTCCATATGTCCTGTCACATATTAGTGTAGCCCAAGGGCATTTGCTCGCTCCAGGAACAACATAAAGAGCCTCAAACCATTCCATCAGGTCATGGGAAATGAGGTTTTATATAGACCTCATTTCACCAGATGGGTCATTTTTATAACCATTAAAATTACATTGATTTATGGTTAGTACTTTATAAATATTGCTAAAATATAAAAATTAAAGGTATGTACACATTTATATGGTCACAAAAAGCATATAAATCAGGCAACATTATATTATAGAATATTTTAACAGATTAAGATTCTTCTTAATATAATACAACATAATCATGGAAAAGAGATAAAATTAAATATACTAGCAGAGCAATAAGTATGATTTTAACTAAATTTAAGCGTTCTAGATTTCATTTGCAAAGAAAATACATGCGAAACTTCATATGCATATACTTATTTCAACTTAAAAAATCTGAAAGTGAAGGTGCCAAGCTGCTAAGTAATTTTAAGAAATGTAATAGTCTGTGAACTTATTACTTATATAAAAGAGCTGAAACTGTTTCTTGTATACATATATGCATGCATGCATTTTTACAAAAATTTTATATGTGTGAATAAATTATTTAAGGAAACAAACAATGGTCTAAATTGGAGGGAGGTGGGTGTTGGACAACTCCCAGCAGTACTCAGGCTTATGCCTTCCTTTGTGCTTTAGGATCACTACTGGTAGTGCTGGGCAACCACTTAAGTGCCTGGGGTTGAACCTGAGCCAGTTGAATTCAAGGCAAACAACTTACTCACTGTACTATCTCTCTAGTCATAGAAAGTCTATAGTTCTTTGTCCAAAACTTCATAGTTTTAATATTTGAGGTATCAGGTGTATATACATTCAACAGGCTACCTTAGGGACTAAATAGACTAACTATTTATCTCTAGCAGTTCTTAGAGTTTACTCCTGACTCTGACCCAAGTATCAATCCTGTGGTGCTTGAGGAACTGTGTATAGAGCTAGATATTCAATGCATTTTAGCTATACAGAAAGCAAGTGCATTTTCTTCTGTACTATCTCTCAGACAGCAAAATTTCAAAACTTTGGTGAGGACAGAATAGAACAGAAATAGAATTATGCATTAATAGTGTAAAATTTGAAATATGGGTATGTTGATGTAAAAGAAATATAACATACAAAATTCATCCTTCATAAATTTTATAATTTTTTCTATAAAGTAGTTTGCACTGACAATTTCATGATGCATAAAGGAAAAAATATTAATGTTTTTTTCTATGGCAGAGAGCTTCATTGTTAGTTTTTTTAAAGGGTCTGGTAATTTCTAAATCTACTAAATATAACTTGATAAATTTAGATTATTCATACAGATTATTAACCTATTAATTATATTTGTGTTTTTTAATTTTTTATTATACCACAGTGAAGACATACAATTACAAAGGTGTTCATAATTGGTTCTTGGTAATACAGTATTCCAGCACCCATCCCTCCACCAGTGCCCCATTTCCCACCACCAATGTACCCCACCCTCCTGCCCACCCCCATGCTGCCTTAATGGCAGGTACCCCAGTTTCTCTCTTTCTCTGTCTCTCTCTCTGTCTCTGCACTCTCTCCCTCTTACTTTACAATTGTGGCACCTGAGGTATTTAGAGTTTATCACTTAAGTCGTGTATATTCAAGGTGAGTCTTAATCTGTATCCCATTTCCACATTAGTAAAACACTGGTATCTATTTTGTCCTATAGAGCGTAATTTATTCGTCCTTTCCTTCTGACAATTTCCTCAGCATATAGTCTCCATGTCCATCCATTGCAGGTAAATTTCATAATTTCTCTTTTCTGACAGTCATAGTATTCCATATGTAGGAACCAAGTTTCTTTAGCCAGTCCTTGCGGGCATTTAGATTGTTCCAGATTCACTATAGGAATGCCAGAGATGAATAAAGAAGTAAAAGTGTTCTGCTTGTGTTCGGTTTTGGGTATATTCCCAGGAGGTGCTATTCTGGTCAAATGGGAGCTCAAATTAGTTTCGGGGAATGCCCATATTTTCCAAAAGGGCTGGACAGTCGGCAAATGGATCAGAGTCTTTTCAATAGCATGTTTGGTGGTGTGGTGTTGGTTGGTTTTGGAAGCTTTTTTCCCAATTTTTGTGGGGTGGTGTTTTTTTTGGGGGTGCTCAGTGCCTGATATCTTTTCATTGGGTGACGCTTGATGGTAGTTTGAGGTGCAGAAGCTTTAGTTTATTATCCATTTATGGTTGGTAGTGGTGTGTATCTTTAAAGATACTTTTTGTTTCAATGTCGTAGAGCGTTTCCATGTTTCTTCGATGTACCTTATAGATTCTGTTGATGTTGAGATCTAGAATCCATTTTGATCTGACTTTTGTGCATGGCGTTAGAAGGAGGTTAAGTTCTTTTATGGGTTTTTTTAAATAGGGTTGTATATTTGAGATGTGTTTCAGGATACTCAGTTACTCATAGGTCTACAGGTCTGTCTAATAAATGTCTTAATTACAACTGCTCTGTAGTGAGCTTGAGGTGGGGGAAAGTGATACCTCCCATCTTCTTTTCCCAAGGATTGCTAGCAATTCGTGGAGTTTTATTATTCCATACAAATTTCGGAGTGTTTGTTCAATTTTTGAAGAACATA
The DNA here is from genome assembly GCA_021461705.1 of Cryptotis parvus. Taxonomy (NCBI): domain Eukaryota; kingdom Metazoa; phylum Chordata; class Mammalia; order Eulipotyphla; family Soricidae; genus Cryptotis; species Cryptotis parvus. The sequence goes on along the minus strand of JAJIBD010009946.1, from coordinate 53,346 downwards.
TGGGTATCTTTATAGGGACCGCATTGAATCTGTATAAAGCTCGGGTATTAACCTATTACTCAATTAAAAACAAAACAATACCAGAGAGGCTTTTTAAATCCAAAGTTAGATAGTGCTATTTATTATAATTAAATATGATTTATTATCTAAAGCATATGTAATAAATTAATATAACATCACCTTAGTCTTTAAAAAGTCATTTTGGGTGACTTTACATTTTTACTAAAGAGTTTGAACAAAAGATTTTAAGTAAATTGAGTTATTTTTCTTAAATCTTTAGTAGCAGATAGGATATTTTCATAGTTTAATGATTGATCATTATTATAACAGCAAAGCCTATTTATTAAATGATATGTTTTGTCAAGTTAAAAATAATATGAGACATGAGCTCAACAAAAAGTTTTCATTGAGGTAGTAATTTCCAGATATTATCCATTTTTGGAGACCATTTCCATGGAGTCATCTTCATTTCTTTCCTTCTTTAAAAGAAGGAAAAGAACCATACTTTTCACTATAGTGCACACCAGATCCTCCATAGCTTTAGGTGATATTCATAAAACTAGACAAAAGATATATTTGATCTAAGAAAATATAATCCTCCATGACATTCGTAGATATCTAAGTTTTGATTTTCCCATGTACATATGAATTGTACAAAACTACTACAATTGGACAAGAGCGATAGTACAGCAGGTAGAGCATTTGCCTTATACACTGCCTACTCCAGTTCAATCCCTATGAGCCCATATAGTCCCATGAGTACTGCTAGGAATATTTCCTGAGTGCAGAGCCAGGAGTATCCCCTGAGAATCATTAGGTTTGACTGCCCCAAAGAAAAAAAATACTATGAATAGAATTTCACAATGGTGGACCTTATTAATTTATAAAGTATGTCAAAATATCTTAAATAGCATAAGAAGCTAAGTATTGAATTCACAAAAGTAGAATGATGAACCTTTTTTCAAAGCAATCTGTTCACAGAATGAACAAGAATGTATTTTCATTAGCATAGGCTTCTTCTTTGGGCCATTTACTCAAAGAGAGAATGAGTAGAACGGAACCATCAAAACACACTCTCTTCCTACTGAATTTTCAATAAGGGCAAATTGAAATGTTTACAAAAAGATCTGTTACTAAGGCGATTGCATAAATGAGTCCCCACTCAAAATCACCTGCACAGTATAATAAATTATAGCAAAAGTCTTAGAACACCAATGCAGAGCTAACACTGAAATTTTATACAGTCAATATGGGTATGTCATGCTTGTGAACACAGCTATTGTGTAGAAAAGTTAATTCCTTCCCAAGACACACATATTGGAAAAAGTATTATAAAAATTGTATACATCTCGATGATCTAGGGATGCAGATACACAGAAGAACTGTTGCTGGCTCTCCCTGTGCTAGGCCAACCACGAGGCAACCTGGGGAGGGGGGAAAGTTCTGGTCCTAACCTGCCACCCTGATAGAGACCCAGAAACCAGAGAAACCTTGTGCACCACAATTACAGCCATTTTCCAGGTCTGGACTCCATGGCTTGTCAGAACCTCACCCTAGAGCGAAACTGATTTCAAGCCCAGGTATATGGGTCTTGGCAGCTAAACCCACCATGCTTCCATGGAGCTGGAGCTGGGGCCCCTTCCCCCCACCTTGACCCCTCAAAGGCCCAGTTGGCCCACCTAGAACTGCTGCTGGCGATGTGGGTCATGATCCAGGACAGAGATACAGAGAAGAGCTGCTGCCTGCTCACCCTGTGGCAGACGGCCGAAAAGTGGCTGCATGATATTTCAAAGCCTGGTATACTGATACTGTACCAGGTAGCATATCACATTTCATAGTATTAAGAATGGGGTATACAATCACAAGGGTGTGGGTATGAGGTGTGGTCTCTGGGAACATATTGATAATTTCCTATACAGTGAGTTCAAATGGTACAATGGAGATTTAATAATCTCCACTGACTTTCATCTAAGAATTATTCACTGACTGTATCTAGAGAACTAGCTCCAACAGGCAATAGAGATTAGATTATTCAATGTATTTGTGGGACAGGCTCAAACAGAGATTGAGAAAAATTTTAAGTAATTATTGTCTGTAGGTGCAGTGGTGATGGGTCTGGGGTTAAGTAGTAGGAAACCCCAAGTCTAGAAAGTCAGAAAGTGAATACAAAAACAGAAATCAGCCAGACTGACACATTACAACCCAGAACAAAGGCATGAATTTATCAAATTCAACTCATATAAGACCATTCCCTTATATGAGTTGAAATGGTCAAATGATTAGTGCCGGCTGAGGGAGTGGGCATGGGGGCATGAGGGTCCCTGGTGGTGGTGGGGCACACTGGTGATGGAATTGGTGTTGAACGATGAATCTAACAACTGTATTGTGAAAAACTTTGTACTTTGTAAATGACAGTGTTTAAATAAAATTTAAAAAATAAATTATATACATCTAGGTTGAAAAATATAACATACCTGTATTAAATCATTTACAAATTTGCAAAATCAACAAAAGTTCTAGAAATCTACCCCAATGTTAAGTTTCTGACCAGAACGCTTAATTCTTTATTTTCAAATATACATGCCATCACCTTGACACTCCAATATTATGATGTACATTTTAAGCAATTAGAAGTCTAATTTATTACCCCCTCCATTTTGTCGGCCTGGTGGACCCGCCCAGGAGCTGCCGGGAACCAATATCAGAGCCGCGGCTGGGGAGACTGGAGCCGGCCGCGCCGAGCCCAGCTGACGATGGGATCCCGAGGAGGGCAGATGGGTTTTGGGTGTTGGCCCACGCCTGGGGGCCCGGAGCACGGTGAAACTCGCCCATCACTAGCCACATTGCGTCGGGCTGAGAACTGCCTCACGACCAGACAACAAGAAAACCAGCGAGCCAGGTAGGCGGCTCCCAGAACGGGAATCACTGGGAATTCGCCAGATGGGTCAGGGTCGCCACCCTCCATTTTCGAGCCTGGGGACCCGCCAGGGCTCGGGCAATAAGAGCCGACGGCTGGGAGACTGGGCCGGCCCCGCCGGCCAGGGGTGGGAGGGCAGATGGGTTTTGGGTGTTGGCCCACGCCTCGGGGGTCTGGAGCGCGGAAACCGCCCAACTACCACCAGCTGTCGACGCTGAGAACTGCCTCATGACCAGACAACAGAGCAAAACCAGGGGCCCAGATGCGCGCTGGCGAAAAGTCTTTAACACTGTTTCACGAAGGCAGGAAAGTTTTCGGGAAGGAGATATAAAGCGAGAAAGCATACAGAATCTGCCAAGTAGTTGAGGTGCGGGAGGGGGAGGGAGGTGGGGCTTGGTGATGGTAGTGGGTTTGGGTGGAGGGTGGGTGTTGGAACACTGTAGATCCAAAACTCTACAGAGCATCTTCAAGATGTCTAAAGATGTAATAGGGGGAAAATATAATTAAAAAAGAAGTCTAATTAATTAAGTCTAAGCAAATCTAAGTCTAATCTTAGACTTTCTGATTTCACAAAATACATGCTAGAACCTATGGCAAATGTTCACTGTTATATGCTCTTACAGTGTTCTAAAATATATTTTATGCATTTGTCTAAAATTTATGGTAAATGTGAACTCTCCAAATAAACTTTATCAAGGGGGAGATTCTTATAGTTCAGTAGTTCACCATTTGATTTAATCAGATAGCTTTTAGTAGAATGTTTTTCTTTTAATGACAAATATAGATTTTTTTAAAAAATGTAAAGCAAGCTTTAAAAGATATAGAAATTTGTTTTACAAAATATCTGAGACGATAGCTCTTGACATAGAATAACAATGCCATCAATCATATCCACTCCTTTTTCTCCCACCTTTGCTCCTACCTTACTTCCTACCCTACAATAGCTGAATATATTCAATTATTTTCCCAGAATTGAATTCTGTGGAGCAGTTAAGGCATTCTATAGACCTTATTTGTTTGATAAGTCATCTTCACATAATTCACTACTATCATTTACTCTCACAGGGGGTAGTTACTCTGCCCTTTATTCTGTGAATCTGGCATATGTAGTGCCACATACATCACACCAAAATTGTCAAGGCGAATATTGTCTTTTTTTTCTTTTTGGGTCACACCCGTCGATGCTCAGGGGTTGCTCAGGAATTACTCCTGGAAGTGCTCAGGGAACCATGTGGGATGCCAGGGATCAAACCCAGGTCGGCCATGGCCGTGTGCAAGGCAAATGCACTACCCACTGTGCTATCGCTCCGGCCCTTGTCTTTTATGTTTTGGTTTGTTTTTTGTGGTAAAATGTGATGGGGTTTAGGGCTTACTCCTGTCTTTGGACTCAGAGACCACTCTGGGTGGGGCTCACAGACCATTTGAGTTGTGAAGAACCAAAGCTGGCTTGGCAGTCCCAAGGAAGGTGAGTGCCCTAACTGCTGAGCTCTCTTTCCCACCCCGAAGATTATGCCTGTTATACCAGTGTACTCAGAGTACCCAGAATTCTACTGATCACATAGACGAGTCTACATAAATTAATATTATATAAATGTCAATGTTCAATAAATATTGAATGAATCATCAGTAGATAATAACGTTTCTGTAAAACGGGGCTCAGTTTGGTTAAACTATTTTGAGTTGTCAGAACTAGATTCTGAGATGTTTAAAACATGTTTTTAAACACAGTAAGTTTAAGAATTCTAACAAGCTGTAGCTTGACTAAGTCCTAGTGGTAGATACCATAGAAGGTTTTTGTATTGAAAGAAAGCATATATTTTCTAACCTTTTCTACTTCATTATGGTGTGTTACACTTATATGTAGTAAATTCACTTACATAATAACATCTTCAGTAATAAATAACTATATATATGAAATCTCAACAATTTATCAAATCCCAAATTCTTGTTCTTAAGTCTTTATTCAGTATTTTTCAAAAGATCAAATATATTCTATCAATTTTCTGTAAAATAATTAAACTGACACTACCCATATTATAGTAATTTGATTATCTTACTTTTTCTTGTTGAGCCCATAAAAATTACCTTCCCTATTCAGAACTTTTTTTCCCCTTTCCCTTCAACCATAAACCTGTTTTTGTTTATCCATTCAACAATAAACAGGATGCCTGAGAATAGTACAGAGGGCAGGGTATTTGACTTGCACTTGGGCAACCCAGGTTCAGCCCCAGCATCCCATATGGATCCCCAAGCACTGCCAGGAGTTATTCCTGAAAATAGAGAAAACCAGGAGTAACCCCAAAGCAACACCAGTTGTGACCCAAAAAAGCCCCCACTCCAAAATATGAATATTTTATTTGCTTTATATTACCTTGAATTTAAACTTGAATGTTGCAGTGGCTAAAAAATGCAGAGCTCAGTATTGGGGTTCTTTTCTGTATGACCTAGTGATACCAATACATAAACCAAAATAACCATGGTAATATACCCCAGGGGCTCAAAAACACTCAGCAGAAATGTGATCTTTACTTCTAAGTTCATTGCAATGCTATTCATAATAATCAAAAATCTAGAAACAATCCCAGTGCCCGATAACAGATGACTCATTAAAGAAACCATGGTATATCTACACAATGGAATACTATGTGGTTGTTAGGAAAAATGAAGTCAAGAAAGTCTCTTAAATGGATAGATATGTGTTATTAAGTATTTCATCATGCTGAGTAAAATGAGTCTGAAGGACAGGGAGAGACATAGAATGAATGCACTCATTTGGGGATAAAAAGTTAAAAAAATATAGTATGAGACTATTACTCAAGTTCAGTAGAAACAAGGGTCAGGAAACTTGGTCCATGGTTGGAAGCCTGTCTTACATGCTGGGAGAGAAGGAAGTAGTAATAAAGAAGGCACCACTATGACAATGATAGTTGGATATGATCTCCCTGGATAAGAACTGTATCTGAAAGTAGGTAAAAAAACTAACATAATTACCTCTCAGTATCTGTCTTGCAAAGCATAATTACCAAGGGGGAAGAGAGAGAGAGAGGGAGGGGGGGGAAAGTGTGCCATAGAGACAGGCAGGGAGTGGGATGGTGAAGGGAACCTGGGTACATTGGTGGTGGGATATGTGCACTGCTGGAGGGTTAAGTGTGGGAAATGTGTAACTGTAACCTGTTCATAAACAGCTTTGTAACTGTGTATCTTACAATAATTCTAAAAGCAAAGAAAAGAAAGGTAAAGAAAAAAGAAAAGAAAGGAAAAGAAAAGAATGCAGAGCTCTGACTATAATACATGAATCTGAATCTTGGATTAAGCACTTAAAAACTAGATGACCTTTAGCAAGTTTCAAAATTCAGTTATAACTTGCCCATTCCGAACTCCGGTTCGGAGGGCAAGTTATAACTGAACCTTCCGGAGTTCTGACCTCCGTCGCTATTCCAGAATCAGGGATGCTGTCTCATTTGTCAAGGCATCGACAATCAGATGGGCTGGACATGTAATGCAATTTGGAGACAACCGCTGGACTAGAACCATTACCGACTGGATCCCACGGGATGTCAAAAGATCATGTGGCTTCCCACCTACAAGATGGTCAGACTTCCTTGTCAAGACCCTGAAGGAACGTTTTGAGGCTCTTCATATTCCTGAATCAACCAGATGCCATTAGGCTACATTGGCACTTGATAGGGTCCAATGGAAATGTTACTGGCGCCCGCTCGAGCAAATCGATAAATAACAGGATTCAAGTGATCAAGTGATCAAGTGACTTGCCCACCCAAAAATGGGGATAACAACAATGTAAAGCCTTTATTTTTCCCTTCCTGTTTGCTTTATAATTTGGTTTAGAATTTTCCGTTAGGCTAAAGTCTGTCTCTAAAATTTTGAGGACAATTTCTCTATAATGTAGATATTGCTGGCAAAACTTTTGGCTCTAATTATCTTAACTCGATTTGATCTGTTACTTCAGTAGCCTCTTCTTAAAACTTTAAAATCCACTATATTTTGAAATATGAATGTTTGTGTTCTTCAGTCTCAGAAACTGAATATAGTATAAGCTTCATTTAGGTAGCATCAATGCCTAATCTAATCACTACTGTAAACCTTGCCTATTGTTTTAGGTATATATAGTACATCACTTGATCACTTGATTACTTGACATCCTGTTATTCATTGATTTGCTTGAGCTTGGCGGGCGCCAGTAATATTTCCATTTGATCCTATCATGTGCCAGTGTAGCCCAATGACATCTGTTTGCTTCAGGAATACAAAGAGCCTCAAACCATTCCTTCAGGTTCTTGACAAGGAAGTCTGACCATCTTGTAGGTGGGCGGCCATGTGACCTTTGATATCCCGTGGGATCCAGTAGGTAACGGCTCTAGTCCAGCGGTCATCTCCAAATCGCATTACATGTCCAGCCCATCTGATTTTCGATGGCATTGTGCATAGTGAGTATTAAACCCATACTTGTTAATATAATAGAAATGATATCTTTCATACCCTCAAAATACTTAATAGCACATTAGAATTCAAAACCTTTGCTATACTAAACCTACTTTAAGATATTTCATACTAGTATTACTGAGATTTTATATGATAGCTTCTCCTTCTCTTATGATTTTAAGTAAAAGTTTATAAAGTGTTCTTAACGTAAATTTTCTCTTTTGATTGTAAAGCAGTTTGGAAGAGAAGATCATGGTTCCGCTTTTTACAAATAAAGTCATCCAACCTCAAATATGTGTTTTTATTAATAGGGGACAGTGATGCTGAACTTAGAAATCACTTTTGCTAGTGAAGTTCAGGATTCTCACTTATGACCGTGAATATATATAAATAATAAGTGAATGGCTCTCTTGAGGCTATAATTACAACAAGTTCCCTTTCCCCTAGCTGCCTCTAGCAGTCTCCCTTTCTTAATATTTCCATCCTCCCAGTGATCCCCCTTTAGAACTACACCTTCCTTGTCATATTTATCAATTACAGCATTTTATTTTGATTTCACCACCATTTTCTCTCATCCCTTTTTTAAATATTTAAGTACTATGGAATATCAATATTCAGTTTGTCCTCAAGTTTGCATAGGTGTCTTTACTACTTACTTAGAAAAAATATGCCCTTAAAATACCTTTAAAAACTATTTATTCACAAACAAATATATTTGAATATCAAAATAATAAATTATATTATTGCTAATTCATAAAATTTTATTTTTTGTTTTGTTTTGGGGCTACACCTAGTGGTGCTGTGGGTTAACTCCTGGCTCTATGCTCAGGAATCAATTCTTGGTGTCCCAGGGGACGATATGGGGAGGTGGAAAAAACATGAGTCCAGGTCAGTCATGTGCAAGGCAAGCAGTTGCCTGCTATATTATTGATTTGGCCCATGATTGTACTGATAGAAGAAATTGTCTTCCTTGAACTTTCTCAAAACATTACTTTAGTTAAATAAGCTTTATTTAAAAAGTTCAAGTTACAGAAATTTTTAGGAATTGTAAATTTTTTTCTTTTTGGGTCGAGTCCAGCAATGCTCAGGGATAACTTCTGGCTCTGTGCTCAGGAATTACTCCTGGTGGTGCTTGGGGACCATATGGGATGCTGGGGATAGATGCTGGGGATCGAACCTGGGTCTGGCTGTATGCAAAGGCAAATTCCCTACTCGCTGGACTATTGCTCTGGCCCAGGATGAGTAATTTTTTAACATTAAAAATAAATTGAATAAAGCTAAAGAAATTTTAACTGTCAAGATATTTTAGAGCATCTAAGATACTAGAAGAGAACAACCATGACTACAGTCTTTAATTAATTATATTAGTAGAAATGAATAATTTAACAGACTATGAATCAATATAGTCTCTGTACTCTTGATGGAAACTAATAACAAACAATGCATTGTATATGATTATATATAAGAAATAATAGCTATCAAATTAATGACTCCTAAAGTAGATGACTTTGAAGATTTATATAGAAACCCATTAGACGACATCAAACTTCTCTGAAGTAGAATCACCTGTAGTTAATTTTTTAAAGGTATTCTCCAAATAAGGAAGAAAGGAAGGCAAGACTGACATTTAAATTGTGCATTTATATATTGACAACACTTCTCTAACAGAAAAGATGAAGAGTTTACCACAACTGGAGCTACTTTCAAAACTAAAGTCATAATCTCTCATTAGCTAGTGATAGCAACAATATAGTTTCCATTTTTCATGATTTACTTACAGGATAATCTAACTTTTCCATAGACATATTGACAAATTTTTTTATCTATAACTGCACAAAGGCTCCTTGACTCATCATATATGTGTTCAGAAACAAATACACATTGTATTCTTTATTACAATTATTTCTCTTAAAACTACAAAGGAAAGCTAGTAAAATAGCCATTGCATTACTGTGTATTTTAGTACAAATGGGGACATATTGAATGTAAATTCTAGAAGATGTTATTAATGGTATTTATGCCATTTTCTAGATGAAACAACAGTGTATAAGGAGGTGAAGGACCTTTGATACACAAATTGTCTCCAGATTGCCAAGGTTCATCTCTAACCACGACTTCATATATATCTTTAATTCTCAGCAACTTGAAGAGAGTTCTGTACTCTTACAGTGTTAATACTATATTACTATATATAGTAATACTATATATACTATATATAATATATATTATGTAATATATACTATATATAAGTTAATAATATTTATACTACATATATCCTCAGAAAAGATAATTTAAAACAAAATATCTTTGAAAAGTTAATGTCTTTTACTAGGGAGCTTTCTTATTAGATCAGAAGGAAAACTTAGAAGGATTGCACTTATAAGGAAAAAAGAGCAGACAGGTTGTTAGCTCAGAAAAACATTAAGTCTGGTTTAATTATGAAAATTCAGATTATTTTATAATATTTGAATATGCAAGAGACCACTGGAATTGATCTACAAAATGTTATCAATAATTGTATAACATTCAAAGCAGTCATTATGATGCTATACACATATATGAAGTGGTTGACAAATAATACATTTATGTCCATGCAGAATATTAATATTTGTAAGGAAATACGAATAAACTACTAGACTTCAAAAGTCGTGCAGTATCAAGCATTTTCTTTCAAGTATATTACCCTCTTCATCCATTCCCTTTTTTCAGAGAGAAATAGTTACTCTATTTGCTAAGTAAGGGTAAAATATTCTATTACAAAAATTAATCATAATCTATATAATAATGCAAACTATTACCATGTTTCCATCTACACAGTAATATATTTCCCTCCTGAGTTTCCAGCAAGATCACAATACAAAATATGATTTACATGCATAATTATATAAATCATGTTTACCTGATATGATTAGTATTATGTCTAAAACCTATATATTGTCTATGTCTTAGCATATTTACATTTAAATTCTCTACTACTCTTATGTCTTTGTATAGTAACTAACATTTTGTTTTTTTCTTCTGGGATGATTTCAAAGTTTTATTGAAAGGTATTACAGTCCAGGTCTTAGAGGCTTAGGTTACTAATATCTCTTCTTACACTTACTCTCACACACGCACTCACAAACGCACATATAAACATACACCACAATCAAGATATACCTATCACAGTACAATTATAATTTACACGCAATAACCAATTAAATTTACAATGATTCAAAACTGGTTCATAAATGATTTCTTCTTAAATATCACACACTTTCAACCCTGAATGTTTTATATCAAGAATGCATTCTTGATATAAAAGTTTTTTTTGTTTTCCAGAATATTTATGTTTTCAAAGGATAAGGAGGTAGGGAAGCATTAGAATATAGATGAGCATCATGCTGTGTGAAAAGTTACCAAAATAACTTGGTCTTTAAAATGCAGAATCATATATAAAGTTTAACAATGACAGCCATTTGTTGAATTCAGCAGCAAAATAATTTTTTGCTCCCATCTGCATTTCCAGTACCAGAACCTTTACTTGTTTCTAACAGCTTCAAGTCAAATTCAATTTAACTAGCCTTCATGCTTCATAATAGGATAATATCATCCTACCTAAAAATGATATCTAATCAGAGATTAAACCGACGGCAAATATTGCACACATATTGTGTTCAAAGCAATTCAAATTTCTTATAACTCCGAATGATTTCTGTTTTAAGTGAGAGTCCGGATAGGAAAAGGATCGGACATCAAGAATAGTTTTAAGTCCTTAAATTTACTCACCAGTTTCCCAAACGAAGAGCCAGCAACAAGAGCATCAATCTCGCCCCTCTCCTTTGATTCCATGGAAGAAAGGGGGAGCAAAGAAAAGCTCTCCAAGTACCCATCTGGATCGCTTTACTCGCTCAGTTGCCCAAGCCAAAATCTTCCTCTGCCTACAATCCGGTGAGTACGAGAGGCGAGTGCTGAAGGCAATACACCTCCTAACCAGGTAGGATGCGGCTCCCAGAGGAATTAGGAAAACCAACCAATCAGACCGAGAGGATGCCGGCATAAATTATCTCAACAAGAGTCGGGCCAATCAGCGGCTCAGAAAGGCGGGGCTTTTCCTACTAGACGCCGAGCCCAGTAGGGAAAAGGGCTCAGTCTTTCTAAAAGAAAAACAAACCTCTTCACCCTCGCAGCGACAGAGAAACATTTAAGTGGCCTTCGCTGTTCCCCTCCCTGGAAAAGAAAGGCAGCCTCTGGCGCTCCGCTGCCCTTCCCTCTGGCCTGTTTGGGTCAAAGGGAGGCTGCCCCTTGCTTCCTGGGCTCCAGGCTCCTGAGTCCTCCAGTAAAGACCCCTAAGAAGCCAGCAGACTCACGAAAGACGTTAATTTCCCCTAATTTTGAAAGTAGGGAAGGTGCCTTCTTTCTCTATGCAGACCCGACGCTTGGCACAGTGCCTTAAGCACCAACGAGATCTCTGGAAATGTTGAACAACTGAATGAATGCGTGAATGAATGATTGAATGAGTCTGCTAGGCAGAGCCCTGGTAATAACGTTTGCTTCTGCAGCCTTTATAAATGAGAGGGTGTGTGCTTTCTTTTACCCCTCTCACCGGAAGATAATACTCAGGATTAATGCCTGGAAAAACCTGTCTCGGTTCACAAAAATAAATAAAATTTCCTTTTTAAAAACATCATCAGTTTTAGGCCTGTTACACGGCTAATCTTGTTCCCTTTTTTCTCCTCAGTTGCCATTGTGTTCGTTGCTGAGCTTCAGTGTTGGTACCTAACTTCAGAGGCTCTGCTTTGAGTTTGCAGCAGAGCCCAGCAGTTGCCATGGTAACCAGAAAGCCTCTGGCAGCTTGAACAACTGTAAAGATAGATAGTGGTGGTGTTGGAAGCAGGCTCACTCTGCCCAGCCATCTTCTGCCTTCCTGCCTTCCCAAATTTCTAGTTCACAGTGAAGTATCCAAGGTTTGGGGTCTTGGATGGTCTCATTCATCACTCACAACTACCTAATATTGACCAAATTCAGGGATGAACTTCAAATTAACTAGCTAAAACTTCTGTCTCTCTGCGAACCCTTTCAGTCAGAAGTAACCCTTTGTGCATAATGATAAGGCACTGTTGCTACCTTCCTTTTGCAATCACAGACTGTATGAGTGAAACAAGTGCACACATATGTTTTGGCCGAATTAACAGATTCGTACTGTGCATGAGCTTTTCTTTCCTCTCTTTGATGGACTTCGTCCTTTATTAGTCATCTGAAAATACATATTTAGTTCCTTGTTTTTCTTTTCCTACTATAGTTTCATTCGGAAGCAATAGTTTTGCCCACAAGCATAATATTAAAGGTAACTCATATTTAAAATTATGAGACAATAAGTTTCATTATAATAGATTTAGGGCAAATAAATTTAGTTAAAATGTATATCAATTAAACCGGTATGTGTGTGCGTGTACTCCAATTAAGAATATACTGTGGGTAGGTGTGTAACTGCTTCATTGGATGCAAACAGTAATTCACTGATATGATTAGCTATTGAACTAGGAATTAATTCACTAGAAAAATTACAAATAACGACTATTTGCCTAGTTACTCTGAATTTTGCTGAACTGGTATAGTTTTTGTATATTGTTGGGACTATGATCCTGTAATGTGCTATACAATAGCAGATGATAGTTTTCTCACCAGACATTATTTAAAAGGTTTTATTCACAGTTAATTGAAAGAGGTTAAGAACAGGAGAAATTAATGGAGAGGAAAGGTGAAGACCGTGTCCTTGGAGGGTCAACATTAGCTGTCTATTCTTGAAAAAGACAGAACTGGAGTAATTTTCAGACTGAACAATTTTTAATATTTTCCTAAATCCATATTTTGTACTAAAATACTTTGTAGTAAAATATTTTAAAAATTATTCATTTATTTATATTAACCGCTTGTATCTGACTCCATATATTTTAGTCCCTTCCTTTGCTTTTTCTCTTTTTAAATGACATATATTCTTTTCTGCTCTCATGGTTTATTATAATTCACTGTTTGTAAAATGGGATCTGAGACCTTCAAAACCTAAGCAGAAATAGTTTACCTATCATTCATGTCTTGACTATCACTATCTTGCTTTGTTTAATAAATCAGGGGGTGTGTGTGTGTGTGTGTGTGTGTGTGTGTGTGTGTGTGTTTGGAAGATGGGAAAGTCAGATATTGTGACTTTTTACAAGTAAATAAACCACATTATCTCCCAAAGGGATTCATGGAGTAAGCATATGAGGAGTCTTATACTATATATTAGTTAGCCAGTAATTATTATAAAGAAAAAATTGGTTCAGAGAAAAAAAAAGTTCTTTCATTGTCATGGATTTCAAACTTGAGACAATTTGTTTCCATTAGACATTTATCAGTGTCTGAGAATATTTTCAGTTGTTTGAATGGGCTTGAGAATGGGCGCTTATACCTAGTGATAGAGTCCAGATTTCCAGCTACACATCATATAATGTAAAAAAAAGACATGCAACAGTGGTGAATTATGAGTCTCGATAAAAATAAGAACGGCGGGTCTTAGAGCAGTATAGTGCCAAGGTTAAGATTTGAAACGTGAATGAAAGGGAAACAGCAGTCAGATTTCTTTGTAGGTGTTGATTTAGTCATGATTGAAGATACTGGTCCTCTTCTTTTCTCACACGGAAGGACAACTGTTGTCCACAATTCTAATTATTACCTATTAACTCAAACATAAGTACACAGAAAAAAAATTTCTCAATTTTGTACAGACATCACATTAGAATTGAATACTTTGTGTAACCATTAAAATTGATGTTTTTTCTCCAGACCAAATAAATTAGAATTTTCAAAAGAATATCTTGGAGAGTCTTAAGCAACAAAGTTTAAGAAGAATTGTCCCTTAGTCATTTAACAATGTGACCCAGGAAATTGGGGTGCTTCAATTTATGTGCAACCCTGACCTTGGCAAAGTCAGACTCCTCTCTTTAGTGAGTCATATCTCTTTAGTAAGTTATTTATTCATAATATTTATTAATAAATTATGATATCAGACTGTGTGTGGCATTAAGATGAACAAGACTTATCACTTTGTGGTAAGGTTAGCTTCTTCAACTTTAAAAGAGGGAAAGATATTTTTATTTATTTATGGAGGTTTTGTTTGCTTTTTTGGAGGCTAGACTCAACAAAGTGTGAGAAATCGTTGGGTCCACGGTTTTGATGTAAGGGATCTTTCATGCAAAGCATGCACTCCAGCCCTTTGGGCAATCTCCCAGACCTGGAAGTCTCTTTAAGGTTTAAACGAGAACTACTTAAAACAGGGTATGGAAAATAAACATCACTCAAGAAATGTTAGTCCTTATTGTTGATAATTTGAGAATATATGTTTCACGTTGATTTACTCACTTCAACCTTTAGCAAAATGAGAGTAATACTTTAGAGAATAGATTGTCTAACAAGAGAGATGAAGATCATTAGAAGGCAAAACTTATTTATTTCTGTCCTTAACTTTATCTCGAAACATTGCTTCCTCAGAGTAAAATTATGTTTTTTGTGTGTGTTTTGTTGCCATATCAGATTGAGCTAAAGCCTAGTGTTAAATAATCAATGCTACCTCTTTGAGTTATCTATATATAAGAAGCTATTGTAGATTATGTTCAATGTCCTTTTTTGTTATTGACTATAAAATACTCCTATATATTGTTTAAAAATCACAATTGCATTTCCTAAAATTACCATCATCTCATACTTTACACAACTTATCATATTTTATTTCTTGGTCTAGGCTGTCTTTCCCTCCGCGTTTTCCTACTCTCCCTTTATTCTTCCTAATTCAGCTTAAGGGTTATTTTCTTCCAAGAAGCCTGTGTTCATTGCTCATCATATGCTTGTCTGTAAAAGGTTTTTATACTATAATAATAGTTATTGAATTATTAAACACATTAAGTGTTCATTACTTGTTGCTAGGCATTTAAATCAAACTCAGTTCTTAGTACCTAGACTCTTTAAAAGTAATTGAGTTTTCAAGAATGTAAATGGTTTATCTTTATATGAAAGGGATGCATGGACACTACCACTGTGTGTAATGTGGAATAGCAATATAATACCTCTAAAATTAATCTTTTTTCTTTATAGTTCAAAATTACAGTTACATAAATTCCTATATATGCTTAAAGCATCCTCTTCAGGGCCACTGTGCTAGCAGAGGGGTCAGGAAACATGTTGTGTATGAAAAGATCCTGACTTGATCCCATGTTTCGCATACTCCCCCATCAGTCTGCTGGCTTTAGTTCCAAAACCACTCTACACCACTGGATATGGTCTCAGTGCATCCAGACTACTGTGCTGGCCCTGCTTGTCTCCATTATCACAAGTCTTAAGCACAACAACATCCTTGGGCCCTAGCATGGAATGTTCATATCACTGGGAGATGTAGGAGGACCAATGAAAAAGCAACTTTGTGCTTGTATGATATCAGTAATTTTGGAAATTATCTCTTGTTAGCCATATTGTTAGTTCTGTGTTCTAAATATCATATGATAAACATTTATAAAATTTATCATAGTGTTATAGTATGAATTAAGTCTATAATTGTTACTGTTTTTTTGTCTTATCAAATACGACACGGGTATCTTGCCATATTTTGCCATGCAGGTGGCATACTCTCAATAGTAGGCTCTCATCTAGAGCATGTGCTGATGAACCGCAACAGGAAGAAATCGGCTTTCCTCTTGAGGGGGAGCTCTGACAATCTGTGGAGTCTGGATGTTGAAAATGGTGGTCCTCATGGCATGGGGGTTCCTCTGGCTTCGGGCTCTGTTAGGATGGTGGGCCAGGGCTAGAACTCGTCTTCCCTCCCTGGTGCCTCATGATCAGCTGGGCACAATTATAGACCTCATACCTATGATGAAGGAATGGTCTGAGGCTCTTCGTGTTCCTGGAACGAACAGGTGCCCTTGGGCAACACTAGCATGCAACAGGACTTATGGAGATGTTACTGGTGCCTGATCAAGCAAATCGATGAACAAGGAGAAGTCAAGTGACACAAGTTATAGTATGAAGTTATGAAGTTATAGATGCAAGTTATAGTATGAAGGTCACTTGATCACTTGACATCCCGTTATTCATCGATTTGCTAGAGTATGAAGATATTTGTTTATATTATATGCATATTTGATATTATATATTTGATTATTATTTTATCTACCAATATTGTAGTTCATAAAATTAGATTTTCATTTATTTATTACTTCTTTTTTCCAAGTCAATTATCAATAGAAATTTGGAAACCATTCATAGAATGTAGAAGTGTTAATATATAATAGAACTGATAAATCCATAAGTGGCTCCAATCTATGCTTACACATATATATCTTGAATCTATAGTATCTATATAGATAATTATAAGTATTTCTGGAACCATTAAGTTATTTATATTAAACAACATAGGTTTGAAATACCCTTTCTATTTGAACAAGATTCAAGTCTCTTTGGCTGGCTTATTCGCTTGCCAACACACCATGGGAATCAATTTTTTTTCCCTATTTACAGGTTGTCAAGAAAAAAAATTGACAAACTCAATGCATCATTTACAACAGATTACTATTTAAATCAAATAGAATACAAAGCCAGAATGGATATAACAAAAGACTGAAGACAAATCATTTCTGTGTCAACTGGGTCAGCCGTTTTAATATTGTATTTGGTCTCCACAGAATGAGTCAAGAAGCTGGGCATTGGTGGAGGGAATCAGACACTAGTGAATTACAAATAACTTTGCAATGAATAATGACTAAATACAATTAAAAATTAAAATAGAAATAAATAAAATGACTTGGAAAATGTTCTAGGTTGCATAATGTAGTAGATATGTAGCTTATAATCTTATAATATTTTCTATTTTTAATTAATATATCCAATTTTATCCCATTTCCCACTAACTGTCTCTTCTCTTCCCTTTACATATTTTCTTTCTCTAATATTTTTCTTAAACACATAAATACATTCATGCATAACACTAAAGCGTAGCAGTAAATTTCCAATCCCTATCTTTTAGCTTTAATATGAGACATTCTCTATTCTTCACCACCCATCAGCTCATGATAGTAAACCAAGTAGAAATTCCCAATAATTGACTTGTTATACTTTTCTCTGTATTTGGTCCAGTTGACCAATTAATCTTTTTTTGAACATATGTGATTTTATAATATATTTACCTTATTTTTCTAATGTATCTTTAACTCTCTAAGTTTATTATGCTCTGCTATCTGATCATAGCAATTAGATTTTCCACGGATATCGCTTCAGTTGCTTTCTCTTTATATCACATTCTCATATGAGTCTTCAATAATTAAAAATATGCTACTTTTTTTTTGCTTTTTTGGGTCACACCTGGCAATGCTCAGGGGTTTCTCCTGGCTCTGCACTCAGGAATTACTCCTGTTGGTGCTCGTGGGACCATAAGGGATGCTGGGGATCGAACCTGGACCGACTTGGGCCGGCTACGTGCAAGGCAAATGCCTTACCCTCTGGGCTATCGCTCCAGCCCAAAAAAATATACAACTTTTAAAACTTCAATATATTGGAAAATATTACAAATGAATTTTCTATTGGACTTCAAATGCATAGATCATACTAAAGCATATAGCTGGTAAAACAAGAAACCTCAATAGTGCTATATGATATATTATCTAATTTATTTTACCTCTTCAGTACTACTAAATGTCACCATCAGTACAGTCACGGAAAACAATTGTATCCTGAGATTCATAAACAAGATAGCTTAGGTTCAAAATTAGTATTTTACCCAGGTTCTATCTCCAGCATCCCATATGGTCTCCCAATCCCACCAGGAGTAATTTCTGAGCGAAGAGTCAGAAGCCCTGAGTGTCACCGGGTGTGACACGAGAAGAAAAAAAAACCCCAAAATTAGTAATTAGTATTCACTGTGTCTGTGCGATACTACAGCAGATACCCGCCTTACACTCAGTGCAAAACAGAATTTTCACTGCTTAGATAGAACTTCTATTTGCTTGTGGTTTCACTGCTTTTCATATTAATTTCTGATTATCATATTAATTCTACTGGTTAATTTACACAAACCTTTAGAAATTATGCCTACCATATTAAGTGCTCAGTTGACTTTAATTATTGCTATTTTGTTGTTCTTTGGGGCCACACCTGATGATGTTCAGGACTTACTCCTCGCTTTGTGTTCAGGAATCACTCCTGGTAGTGCTCACGGGACCATTGGGATAGCCAAAGATGGAACGTGGTTTGCTGTATGCAAGGCAAGCACCTTACCTTAGTCTCTGAATATTACTCTGGCCACTAAATATTGTTATTATTATCACTATCAAAACTTCTATCTTAGCTGACAATCACCTCTTATTTCCATTACTAATACTCTAATTTCTAACATTGACTACTTCTATTCTTCACTCAGTTACTAAATGGTCATTTTTTAAAAAGAAGAAATAGATTTTATTATGCTTAAACCATCCAGATGCCTTTTATTGTACTTAGAACAAATACATATTATTATTATGACTATTGAGACCTTTTAAATTCTGGCCTCCATGTCGCTACCCCAATCCTTATTTGTTCATTTCTTCTGTCTATATGGTGTAGCCAAAATGACCTACCTTACTTTTTTTTGTAATTATGACTTATTTTTCTCTTAAGTGTTTGTTCATGATTTCTTTATTCATCCTACCTTTTATCCTTCATTCAACTATTTTCATTGTTATCATTTAGTAGTAACTTACTCTTTCAAATAAACTTCCTGATTTAAATTCAACACTGCATTATGCTCTCCAATAGCACTTAGTATTTTTCTTCCTGTACTTATCATATTCTATAATTCACAGGTTTATTTAAGGGGAGAAATATTTTTGAACACCTGACTTTGGGGCACTGTTCTGTGTACTGAAAACAGAGTTATGCTTTTGCCAAACCTACATCTGATTAGGCCTTTTATAGCATACTTTCTACTTTATTTTTCAATTGTATCACTTGTTTTATAGATATTAGTTTTATTTTACCTTATAGACTTTGATTGCAAGAACTCCTGCCTTTCTTTTGATACTGCCCCATCATAACCATTTGTTAAATGAATAAATTTAAGAAGGAATATAACACTTCTACATCTAATATATCTACATGTATTATGTAAAAATTTAATGTATTATAATTAAATTATGTAAATATAATTATTATACTCAATTTCTGTAAACTTAATATTATTTTCCACATAACTGTAATGTAGGAATAGGTAATTTGCAGCATTGTAGTAATATTGTTCAATAATATACATAAAATGCTAGGAGCATATTATGGCTCAAAATTACAAGGATTACAAGGATTTGTAAGCAGACAAATGAATATTTTAATGACGACGCATCATATACTTAAATTATACTTAGACAATGAAGGAATAGGAATTTAGGTAACAAAATTACATTTAATCTATATATTTTACTATATTTGGCAAATCATACGTCTTTGAATCTCAGTTTTCTTATTTTAAAATTTTGTCTTTAGAAATTTGTATAAAATGTTTCAAAATCCATCCAATGACATGGAATTATTAGTACTTTATTATTAAAATAGTACAGAATATATTAAGTAAAAATTATTGAGCTAACAGTTCTATAGTCCTTATAATTTCTAAACATAAGTTATGTTAACTTTAATGTATTTTTGCTTTTGAGTGGGGTTTCCTAAGTGAAGCTCAGAGTCCCAGCTATTTCAGAGCCAAGAATTAGCTGGGCTACCCTGACAGTGTCTGAGAATCTCCAGACAAGCACAGTGCTGTGCTCAGAGACCGTATGGCGCTGGGGAATGAACTGAGATACAAGGCAAGCACAAAAAACCCAGTCCTATCTCTCTTTCCTCCGACTTGAATTTCTTAATTTATTGAAGGTCTTGACAGGCCGATCACTGGTAAAATTCACTTAACTTACAGAAAAGCAAACTGAGAAGCAATGACTTACTTTCTTACAATTTAGTAAATCACTAATTAGCTCAAGCTTAATAATGCATTTAACAACTACAATTTGGATGGCAATTTTAATCTTACAAGTTTTTGATATGAGCCCATGCCTGAATTATTTGGTGATGATGATTTTTGGGTGATAGATGGCCATGATCTTTGCTCTAAGGAAATTGTTCATATATCTTCTTAGAGTACCTTTTCCCCTTCAGGTTAACCTAGATGGTGCTGCAGTAACTACAAACCACATCATCATTGTCGTGAAAACCCTTTATATCTTATTTTAAAGGACGATCCCATAAAAATGTCAACGATAGGGAAGAGTTTTTGAAGAATGGTCTTCAGCAATCATGTTTCAATGGAATATAGCCTGATTTAGAGTATAAAACACTTACAGGAAAGAAGTTTAGCCCCTAGAGATTTCTAAAAGGCTGACATCTAATGAAAACCCTAAAGGTCTTGATGAAGCATTATTTTATCAATTTCTCATTTGCCTCATACATCACCTAATACATTTTATTTTTATAATGCATTGCTAGTCTGACGGACATTGAAATATTAACCCCAGGGTGTCTCTGAATGGCTCCTCTCTGGTCTCTACCTCCAATTCATGTAACGTACAGTCTAAATTTTGTTAATTTACATGGTTGTGACTAGCAGTCAAAGAATAATATAATTTCCTATATTTATGTGGGGGAGAGAGAGAGAGCAAAAGATAGAGAGAGAGAGCTTCCTTCTACTGCCCTATTTCTTTCCTCACTGTCTCACTGTAATTCTTGGTCAAAGAACACAGAAGTTTAAAGTGACAATGATAAGCATTTGTCACCCTTTAGTTTACTGGGATCCTTACAAGGATGTGTCATGAATGCCAAAATAATAGTCTGATTAGAGAGCTATCAATTTAAATATGCTATATCACGGTAGAAGATTCTATAACTGAACTGATAAATGTCTTTAAAATGTCTATATGTACCATGCAAAATTCTGGATTTACTATTTTAAATCATGAACTAAGTGTACTTTCGAGGCTGACAAACTAAAAAAGATTTTTTAAACTGTTCTCAATACTGAAAAGTAGGTATCCAAAATTTAGGAAGAAAGTATGTTAGTGTGATCTGTACTGCTCACTAACTCTAATCTGAGCACCTGTTTTATCGAGGGTCGCACTGGACTATTGATATATTTATCAGAGAAACTCGAACATCATATTTTTATGGCAATGCTTAGGGGTTACTCCTGTTTTTTCACTCAGGTATCACTCCTCACAGTGTTTGGGAACCACATAGCATGGGGAATTGACCCAACTCAAACGCATGCACAGCAAGCACCTTACCGTCTCTGCCATTGCACCGGCACCCAAACTCCAAAACTTTTAAAAGCTTGGTGGAGAATATTATCTGCTGCCAAGACTTCACAGTGAGAAATGATGCCATCAGAGTGGATACCAAGATTAAATTGGGAGACTAATAACCCAGCAATTTCCTAAATTCACTGAGCATGATGATATACCAGAATGGCAGGGGCCAAGTGGCAGCACTTATCCACTAGAAGTAAGAGAGATATGGTCATTGTGATAGACAGCAGAGATAAGACAATAATTAGTAAAGCTTGATTTTTAGATAGCCATGGTGCTAACTCACTGATCATGCTATCTGAGCTAACATTATAAAATATCTCTGTAGATTCTTACTGACTTTCATAGGCAAAATGTATATATAAAATATATGCATGTATCATATTTGTATGTACACACATATACATAATTATATAGGCAATATATAATATTATGCATTTATTAATATGCATAATATGTATTATGTATACATGTGCATGCAATATGCATTATGTATATGTACAGATATATGTACATACATAATATGTATGTATGCATATACATACATGTATACCACACTTCTACCACTTAGAGAATGTAAAAGGAAATTCTGTCATGATTTTTACCACTTACACTTTTGGTTTGACTGCTCGGATTATGGAGAAGGTAGTTATGTGTAGGGCTGGAGAACAGTACATCAGAATGGGCATTGCCTTCCATGTAGCTGACCTGGATTTGATCTACAGTAATATGGCCCCCTGAGAATCACCAGGAGTGATCCCTGACCGCAAAATCAGGTTTAAGCTCTGAAGATCACCAACTGTAGTCTAAAAACAAAAAATAAATTTAAAAAGATAAGTGAAATATATCAGTGAGTTATCAGAAATATAACTACGTGATAATCAGAATATAAATCTGTTCTGCAATTGCAATTGATGTCACAGACATGTTTTTAATTTAAGGTAGCGCAAAATCCAGTTACTTATCAATATGATAAGCAATAAAAACAAAAAGTTTAATGAAATTTGTTAAAACTTTGCTTTTAATTAAAAAAGGATTATCAATATATTATTGACTTACCTCACAAATAAATCAAACTTCTAGTTCTATGACATAATGTAACTTTTTTTTCTTTTTTAGGTCACACCCTGAAATGCTCAGGGGTTACTCCTGGCTCTGCACTCAGGATTTACTCCTGGCGGTGCTCAGGGGCATGTGGGATGCCAGGGAATCAAACCTGGGTCGGCCATGTGCAAGGCAAATGCCCTCCCTGCTATACTGTTGCTCTGTCACCAATATAATGTAATCTAAAGGAAACTTAGTCAACTTTTAAATAAATAAGACATCATGCTGTTTTAGGAACTTTGTATCAGCGCTTTGACTGGGTCTGTTGAAACAGAAGAAACAATTTCTGTGGCTACTTTACTAAAACTCAAGCTCACAGAAATAAGGGAAAACTCCCACAAAAATTCTTGATCTTACTTTCTGATGACATTTCTTGGGGTCCATGCTGGGCAACTCTGGATTATATCTGTAAAAGAGGAAGAAGATTTGCTACACAATACAATTCCTACCATTTGTTCTAAACATAAAATAAATATCTTAGTTTAGCTTTTATCTTCAAAATACCAAGCAATCTAAGCATTTTTATGAAATCTTTTATTTTCTTTATATTAAAACTCAAACAAAGCAAAACTCTGCAAGAGGTTGAGCTACTGCATAAACTGCTCTACTACTTGGCCTATAGATATTGTAAATGCAATTATGTTAGGGATAATTATAGAAAATTGTGATCCTGTATGACACTTTTTGGCAAAGCACTATTGATGATTTACAAGTAGACCTTTAAGATTTTAGAATAAAAGTATACCAATCTCTAGAGACCAGAAAGAACTTCTACATTACTTCTGGCTTCTAACAGAAACTAAATATTTTACATAAACTTTCAAGTTCCTGTCTATCCTTAGCTATCCATCATGAACTATTATGATCAGCTCAGCTCACAATAAAATCAGGCTTTTACAGAAGGCTATTGTTAAAAGAAAACACTCATGAAATGATACGTTGGTGTGACCTGAAGTCATAGATCGCCCCAAAGAAAACTAAATAACTGAATACTATCACCACTAACCAAGGCTTCAATCTAAATACCTAGAGTCTCTGAATTATTTCCTATGGTGAATGTCTTAAAAAAATCTGTCTTTGTATTTGCAAAAAAGGTCTGTAACATTGATTAGAACCACATCAAGGATGTCCCTGAATTAAAGAAAAACACTTCTGGAAGGCAGAACTTTGATGGTATACCTGCTTTTTCTTCCTGACATGACTCATACTTAGAGGAAAATTTTATATTGATTCATAGGTTATAGTTTAATTTCAGTGACTTGAAAAGCATGTAATTAGAAACTTGGTGACAAATAGGACTGAGTAAGTCATTCGGACACTTCTCTCTGAATGAATATAAAATGTTCCATCTGTGAATTCTCACCAAAGAATAGCATACAGAAAATCAGATCTTTCTAGTCATGTGAATACAGTGGCGTACCCCAAAAAGAGTAGAGTGGTCTGAGAAGTCTAGCCTGCAGTGTCCAAGAAAATTATTATCTAAAATATTTGAGAATAAGTAAGATCTACTGGGTGGAGCTCTGAGGAGAGCGGAGTCTAGATGTGGAAAATGGCGGCCCTCATGGTGTGGGGGGTTCCTCTCGTTTCTTGAGAGGCTCTGCTGGGGTGGCGGGCCAGTTTTGAGGTGACTAAACGAGTATCCCACCTGCACGGCAGAGCCAGGCAAGCTACCCGTGTGGTATTTGATATGCCAAATACAAGTAACAATTATAGACCTCATTTACATGGCTTAACAGTGAGCAGATGCCCTTGTGCTATCTCGCATGTGACAGGACATATTAAGATGTTACCTGTGCCCGCTCGAGCAAATCGATGATCTATGGGAAGACAATGATACAGTGAAGTAAGATCTAATGTGTTGATCAAAACAGAAATGATTTTAGCATTAAATTTATATAAAAAGATTGCATATTTATAAAGAATTTTCCATTCAATAGCTGCATCTAATTTTCTGACCTTATACTATACTGTACATTACATTTGTAATAGTTGGTGTTTTGCGAAAATTATCAAAGAAAAATAGTCTCTAGGGAACTTGCTCTTTTGTCTCTGTGTTCTTAATACTTGAAAGTGGTGGACAAATGCAAGTCTCTCTGTCTGTTTATCTATCTTCTATTCAAACAAGAACAGTCCTTAATAAAAAAGCATAATCAAAATAAAACATTTGC
Source organism: Cryptotis parvus (assembly GCA_021461705.1). NCBI lineage: Eukaryota > Metazoa > Chordata > Mammalia > Eulipotyphla > Soricidae > Cryptotis > Cryptotis parvus. The sequence continues at coordinate 28,399 of JAJIBD010009946.1, read as the reverse complement.
CTAAATTTAATATAGTGAATGATAATTCCAAAGAGAATATTGGGATTTTTTTTTCCTAAAAAATTAAGATGGTTACAAAAATTTGGAGAAGTTAATCCCTTCAAAACAATAACCTATTGTGTTGATGTTGATCCAAAAAAGTCTTTTAAATCACCCAGGAAAATTATTGTCACATCTTATGGTAAAATTAGGGGAACATATATATTCTGGATTATCAGGGGGTAGTGGCAAGGGAAGAAATAAGCACAGCACTAAAGCAATCTAAGAGGTATGTAAACCAGAATATAGTGGTAGTTGATTAAATTTATGAGAGGTAGGTATTTAGGCATTATCTACCTATTTAGGTTTTTAGTTATTGGGAATGAATACTTTTTGCTGGTTTTGTCAAGTTCTAAGATTTAAAATTTCCACTTGCTCCCTCTGTACAAGGAAAAAAAAAGAAACCAAACTGCCAGTTTTTCCTGTGTAAAAAGTCCAGAAGTATCCTGTTGGCCACTTAAACTCAGTCACGCATAATTTACTGAAGAATCACTAGTGTTTCAATCAATATCTCTATCTACCTTCTCACTAATCAATTTCAAGAACTTCATGATTTAACATGAAAATTACATTGTCTGTAAGACTTTTATCTCTATCAACTGTCTTTCCTCAACTCAGAATGTTGCTATCATTCCAATATCCAAGGTCAGACAAAACTTGGATCAGGAAGTCTTTCCAAAAATGGAATCTACCACAAGCATCTGGGAGTTGGAGTTAGGGTGGGACAGAGAAGGGAACAGTGTGCTAACAAATGTTGTAAGTGATAATACCAGCCTAGAACTGAGTATTGAATACAGGCAAAAAGATACACATGATAACCTCTAAATGTATGTATTGCAATCCACAAAGTTTAAAAGAAGGAAGAGGGAGAGAGAGAGAGAGAGAGAGAGAGAGAGAGAGAGAGAGAGAGAGAGAGACAGAGAGGAGAGAAGAGATAAAGAACTCTCCATAGAGGCAGGATAGGGGAGAGGGGGAGGAATGGGGGGCATTGGTGGTGGGAAATGGGCACTGGTGGAGGGATTGGTGCAGAAACAATGCATGACCAAAACCCAGACATAAACATCTATGTAATTGTATATCTCATGGTGGTATAATAAAATATTTTTTAAAAATCTTGAAATAAATGGACAGAGGAAAGAATTACAAATATACATAAGAGAAGTGTATACTATTATAAACATCTGCACAAAATAAGTATCTTATTAGTACTCATTAATAATGTTTTGGTAATTTGGTATTTATAGGTCCTTATAATGAACTAATTTCAGGTATACTTTCTAATAGCAAGAATTATGAGTGGTGTATTTTCACTGAAAACTGAATGCATTTAATAATATTCATTTTTAACATAAAGAGTTTGAAGTGCTAAAATAATGCTTCATCAATTAAGCAATATTTCATTATTTTAAAAGCACCTATCAATTATTCTATCTAGAGCAAATGTTTAAAATGTCTTTGGTCTGAATCATCTAACTTTCATCTATGGAAACAAATATGCATATTATCTTTAATATTATTTAAATAACCAATTCAAATAAACTTAGGTAATTTCATGTCCATATATACATTGAAAAGTAGTCCATGACTTATTAATTTTTCAATTGTATTTCCAAACTCTCTAAAGAAAGACCTACTGTCGCTTTCAAAATAGAAATTTTATCACTCCACATAACAACATTCAGAGATTCTGTAGATAAAATCCTGAGGTTAGAGTTTTTATGAAGCTTCTCTAGAGATATTTCTGTAAAATATTGTAATGAAAACCACTAAACAAAATACAGCAATATATAGTATCAAAATGTTTTTGCTTAGTGAATACATGAGTGAGCAAATTGCTTCTATGCTTAATAATTCACTTTTCTAGAAATAATAAATTATTGTGAAGAATACCAAGTACTTAGAAAGCAATATGAATTGTGTATCTCATGGTGGTATAATAAAATAGAATTAAAAATCACTTGATCACTTGACATCCCATTATTCATCGATTTGCTTGAGCGGGTGCCAGTAACATTTCCATTTGACCCTCTCACATGCCAGGGTAGTCCAATGGTATCTGGTTGCACAGGAATGCGAAGAGCCGCAAACCGTTTGTTCAGGGTCTTGACGAAGAAGTTGACCATCTTGTAGGTGGGTGGCCACGTGATCTTTTGATATCCCGTGTGATCCAGTCGGTAACGGTTCTAGTCCAGCGGTCGTCTCCAAGTCGCATTACATGTCCAGCCCATCTGATTTTCAATGCCTTGGCAAATGAGACAACGTCCCTGACTCTGGAACAGCGACAGAGGTCGGAGCTCTGGATTCCTTCTCTCACTTGAGTGATGTATGATATTCCAAGCATAGCTCTTTTGATTCCTCTTTGGGAGACCCAAATAGCATTCTCATCCTGCTTTCGTAGGGCCCAGGTCTCTGAGGCCCTACAAAATGTTAATGCAGGGAGAATGGTGAAGTTGAAGAGATGTGCCGGTAGCCGGAGGGTCTTTGCCTTTTTGCTATTAAAAAATAAATAATTTTATATTATAAAAATTATAAGAATTAAAAATATAAATAAAAAGAAAGATATGCAACAATTATTATTTTGATAATCTTCCCAATGTTTGATTATTTCTAAGTAAAAAAAGATAGCTCTAAGAATTTTTAAAAAAAAATTTTTAATGGTAGAATTTCTTTTTAATTTGATCATTACAAACATGTTCATAATTGGGTTTCAGTCATACCGTGTTCAAACATGCATTCCCACACCAGTGCACATTTCCCAGCACCAATGTCCCCAGCCTCCCCACTTCCACCCCCAGCCCACTGCTATGGTAGACACTTTTCTTTTCTCTCCCTCTCTCTCCTTTTGTGCATTGTGGTTTGCAAGAAAGACACTGAGGAGTTGTCATGTGTACTCCTTTACCTACTTTCAATACTCAGTTCTAGTCTAGCTTTACCATTTCCGACTACTATTGGCAAACTGCTATCTCATGATGTTTTCCTGATAATGTGTGGTGTGCTTATTGCTATTCCTTTACCTTTTCTTTTTTTTTGTTCATAAGATGTTCATATTTGGGTTTCGGTCATACAATGTTCCAGGACCCAAACAATGTTCCACCAGTGCCCATTTCCCACCACCAATATCCCTGATTCTTATACCAGTATGCAATATACAATCACAAAGATGTTCGTGAATTGGGTTTCAGTCATACATTGTTCCAACACCTGTCCCTCCACTAGTGCCCCATTCCCACCTATGAAGAATCTTTAATGCCTGTTTCATATAAATAATGCCATGTGTTTTGTTGTACTTTGCACTTTTATTTTGAACATATTTTTTATTCTTATTGGTTGAGAAAATATTTGGCAATCTACAAGATTTGCCAACCTAAAAAGTTAAGAATAGTCTTGTGAAACTAAACTATTCACTTACTCATTGATTCGCATGTACGATTGTCTCTCCTCCAGGTTTACAACCAACAGTATTTAAATTCAAATACAGTAAAGGTACCATGAAACCAGGCACTCTTGGCTCAAAAGGAGAGTGCTATTAAAAGCATTGTCAATGTCACCTACTGCATATAATATACACATGAAGAGCTTCAGAGATTTTTTTTCATAATGAATTCAGCTAGGCATTGCTATTTTGAGATGGTTTTATTAGTCCTCTGGATAGCTCAATTGACTCCATTGCAAGTAGTTCCTGGTGAGAGACCTGGTGGAGGTGTTTAAGCTGTCCTTATAATCCATGTTGCTTCAAACGATTTAGTAGCATTAGTCTGTTTAAATTTAACGTTAGTCAACCATACAAGGACAGTATAGATTGAATTGATCAATGTCACATCAAAGGAGATTAAAAGGAATCTTTTTAAAGATACTAAAAAACACAAGGTTAAGGAACACAAGCTCACTTATGTGCCTCACAGAGGAATTAAGTTTTAAAAATCTCTTGATGCAGTTAAAAAAACTAACAAACAATTATAAAGAACACTATTTATGTTGTTTTAAATCATGTCAGTAAAATATAATTTACATATGGAAAATGTATCCTCTTCAGCAGGTATACAATTTCATCCGTTTTAACAAACATTTAAAGCTGTGTGACTACTGCCTTTATGAATAGATAAATAATCACACTTTCTCCAGTCTTTTGCCATACACTTTTGTAGTCACTCTTCATTTCCAGTGTTTTACTATTGTTCACTTGAAATTTTGCCCATATTTCTCTCTTTTCCAAAGCTTAATATCTATAGAATAATCACTGTATCACTGTCACTGTCTTCCCGTTTATCATCGATTTGCTCGAGGGGGCCCCAGTAACATCTCCATATGTTCTGTCTCATGCTAGTAGAGCCCAAGGCATCTGCTTGCTCCAGGATCATAAAGAGCCTCAATCCATTCCGGAATGAGGTCTATAATTGTTACTGGTATTTGGCATATATATCAAATACAACACGGGTAGCTTGCCAGGCTCTGCCGTGCAGGTAGCATACTCTTGTAGGCATCTCTAAGTCCAGCATTTATTGATGAACTGCGCGGCCGCCTTGCGACCACGCGAGCCGGGAGCTGATAGGCTGGTGTGCTGGGTGGAGGTCTGATGAGAGAGAAGTCCGGATGTGGAAAATGGAGGCCCTCATGGAGTGGGGGGGTCATCTGGCTTGTTGCGAGGCTCTGCTGGGATGGTGGGCCAGGGCTAGAACCCACCATCCCTCCCAGGTGCCTTGTGAGCGGCTGGTCACAGGGAGAGCCAGTAGCAGCTCTGCCCCATGTCTGCGAGTCTCTGGACCGGCATACCTGAGCCCTATAGAATAATAGTATGAACTTTATGTGCCTATTTTCATTAAAAAATAAATATGAGATTTGAGATTCTATTTAGTGGGATGTTATCAATATTATGTTCTTTTATTACTGAGCAGTATTTTATTATTTGGGTGGACCAATATCTTATTTAATCATTTAACAACTTAGCTAAGAAACACATTTATGTGCAGATTTATATTCTCTTAGAAATATACTGAAAGCATTATCAAATATACTGAAAGCTTTCACATTTAATATATTCAGATATGTGTCTCATATACTATGGAAAAACTTCTCCACTAATCTATAAGGTCACGTTAGCAATGTGTAAGTGTTGTTTTAATCCTTGTCAATGCTTGGCATTGTCATTTTTTAGAGATGCTTAAGAATGTGGAATAAAATATCATTTTTGTTTTTATTTTTATATTCCATATGCTTTAAATTCTAAAAGAGAGGAAATTTTAAAAAGGAGATAAAACAAAAGCTAATGCATTCTGACTTCAAGTTATATAATGTAAAATAATAGTAATTAAACAATATAGTATTGAAGCAATCGACTAATAGACCAGTAAAATAGGATACCAAGCCTCAAAACAATTGCACACATATATGGATATCATATCACAAAAAAGGAGTTATGTTCACACAAAGTAGATGCTTTAGGAAATGGTTTCAAAACCTTGTCCTGTCACATTTAAAACATTTTTAAAAATCAGAATTTAATAAAATATTAAAAATTATAACTCAAGTTAGATTCAATATTTAGGTATCAGAGCCCAACCAATAGAATACATAGAATCAAATATAGGTGGTATGATCCAACTCTTTATACTCTCTAATTATTTCAATGAGATTTTACATGTTTTGTGCACTCACTTTTCATTTTATTGGTTAAAGTTTCTGTAAAAGTTATTTTCAGGCATCTGAGAAATAGTAGTCTTTTCCCTGAACTTTCAATTTGATCATAATTTGCATGTACAACTGCTACATCATTTTGTATAGTAATTTTCTAGACATCCACTTTACTGTATCTCCTAATTTTATCAAGCTGCTTTATATTGAACTCAGAGACTTTATATGGTTATAATATAGAAACATACTTTTATGAGAAATGCCTTATATAAAGTTGAAATGTTTTTCTTTTAATAATTTTAAATATAAAATAATTTAATTAGGTGGAGGTCTGACGAGAGAGAAGTCCGGATGTAGAAAATGGAGGCCCTCATGGAGTGGGGGGTCGTCTGGCTTGTTGTGAGGCTCTGCTGGGGTGGCGGGCCAGGGCTAGAACACGCCATCCCTCCTGGGCGCCTCGTGAGTGGCTGGTCACAGGGAGAGCCAGTAGCAGCTCTGCCCCCATGTCTGGTGAGTCTAACTAGTATATTACTCACATAATTTATTTCTTTTGTGTTTTTGTCAATTTTTTTTAAAAATTGAGTATTTACTTAACAAATAAGAGCATTTGGAAATAACACCATCTACTCATGCAATTCTTTATGTTAGAAGATTTTTAAAAAACAAATTCAGTTTCTTTTTCTTAATTCTCGGAAACATAGAGACAGTCTTTAGTTTTTAACATATGAAATTATAATTCAGTAAAAATAAAGAACCATAGGAGTGAAGTTTTAGTGTGAGCAAGAAAAACTATCTTAACAGAGAAATATTCTGGAATATTAATAGAAGGCCAACACTTGAATAAATAGAATAAGGCAAGATAGATGTGATGTGGGAGGCAATTTTCTGATCCTTAGTAATGCAAGTTTTATGTATTATTGTTGCAAATTATTTGTGCCTTTTATTTGGTTGGGCTGGGCGGATTGTTAGGGCATACAATTGACCTCTCAGTAAAACTAAAAATCATTTAGGGGATGGAGAATTAGCCGTGTGGTTAAAGTGAATGCCTTGAATACACGGATCCGTGTTTAGTATGCTTGAGTCCTTCATGTCAACTCTTGGCCTCCCAAATAAAAGGTTCAATACAAGGTCCTGAAGAAGTGGCACTAGTAAGTGTCTCTAGTGCCTGAGATTTCTTGGGTCACCAAGACCATACTCAAGGCCCTGGAAAGCTGCTCGCTGTGATGATCAAAGGACCTTTTGGTGGGGGAGATTAAACCTGGGTTGGCTGTATTCAAGATAAGCACTTTAACCACACAACTAACTCCCCATTCCCTAAATGATTTTCAGTTTTACTGAGAGTGTCAATTGTATGATGAAATTATATTATATTGTGTTATTTTTGCAGGACAACTATAAACTTTAACCGTGATTAAAAAAATATAACTGCCCACTATTTGAAGTATTTGGAGTATACAGAAATGCAGCCAGATTTTGAAAGGAGGTCAAGACTTTACAAAGAAACTGATATAGATTGGTCTTTCCAATTTAGAGCTTCTGACCTGAGAGTAACACATACCCCATGCATAGAGTAACTAAAAATTCCACTGAAAACCTGACAATTCCTGGATTTTGAAAATCACAAGAGTCAGATATTTAAGGCCACTGAAAACGTGAGCAATAGTACTTCAGTAATTAGAGAGATAGGAAGAAAGTCTTATGACATGGTTATAAAAAATTTTACACCAAAATATGGTTCCTAAATTATGAATGTATGTCATATATATGTATATATACATATATATGCATAAGTTGTATATATTTAAGTGTGTGTGTGTATATATGTGTATATATGTATATATACATATATATACACATATATACATACACAATAACTCACACACACTTAAATTGAGGTCAAAGTTAAGACACCTCAAGAAAGGAAAATAAAAGACTGAATGGAAATCTGAACTGTAGACCAAGAGACAGTCTTTGCAATGGTGAGTCCACTTTAATTAAAACCTAAAAATCATAAAATAAACAGCAACATTTTGAGAGAAATAAAAGTCTTTATATTTTAAAATTATAACATAAAAAAGTTCTTCTCCCAAAAATAAGAATCAGAGAGAAATTATCTGCTATCAAAATAAGAGAAATTCAATACAAGCCAAGGTGGATTTGCACTAAAATGGAATGGATCAAGATAATATCAAGCATCTAATATCAATGTATTCATTAATTAAATAGAAAATATGCAAAAATAAGTATGAAATCTTGATAGATATATTGGATATGTTTAAAAGAAATGAATAACATTATTAATTCTTCCTATCTATAAACATGGAACTTTTTTCATTTCTTAGTAGTTTTCCTCAATTTCTTTGAACAAAAACATACTTTTCAATGAGAAGGCTTTCACTTCATTTTACTTTTTTTCTTTTTTGGGTCACACCCGGCAATGCTCAGGGGTTACTCCTGGTGGCGGGAGGGGGGCAGCATTTGGAATGCTGGTGATCAAATCCAGGTGGCAGGCATGCAAGGCAAATCCCCTACCTACTGTACTATTGCTAGGGCTGTGACTTTCACCTCATTTGTTAAGCTGATGCTCAGCTACTCAATTCTTTGTGATGCCATTGGAAATCGGATATTTTTTCTTCGTTTCTTTGTCTTTCAGACTCAATTTTATCCGTATCAAAATCTCAACGTACTTCAAGAAAATAAAAAATTTAAATTTGTTTGCAACCACACAAGACAATGAATATTAAAGAATCTAAGAAAATAGGCAGCATTATTTCCTCTCTTTGTAAAAGCACAAAGAAAACAAAAACAATGTTTATGTTGAAATAAAACAGTCAGTTGGGATTAGGGAGATAGTTAAATACCTAGTTGTATACTTTGCCTGCAGGAGGGTCCAAATTTGAACCCCTACTACTGCATGGTTCCTTTACCATACTGTCAGGAATGCCCGAATTACCAGTATGTGTAGCCTTCAAACTTAAAATAGAATTAAACTCAATAGATAATTTAATTGTTCTATATTTGCCTTAATGTATATAGTATGTTATGACCCATCTTTCTTTCCTGATCTTAATTTTGAGTTTTCTCTAAATTTTCTAATTTATTGGACTTAAGATAATTATTATAGTAATTTGTTCAAATAATAAACATTTTACCCTGTTACTTTTTGTGTGTGTGTATATACTTTTCGGGGTTGAGTTTAGAAGGGATTTCTTCTTTCCCTCGGAAGATCAAAATTTGTCTGTTATCCTAGAAAATAATTTCAGGAGGAGGGGCCGGAGCAATAGCTCAGTGGGTAGGGGGTAGAGCATTTGCCTTGCACACCGCTGGCCTCTGCCAGCCTGGGTTCGATCCCTGGCATCCCATAGGGTCCCCCCGAGCACCTCCAGGAGTAATTCCTGAGTGAAGAGCCAGGAGTAGCCCCTGTGTATTGCCAGGTGTGACCCTAAAAAAAAAATTTCAGTAGGAGGTTGTAAAGAAAAACCATCTACAAGAGAAAGCAAAGAGACAGCCAAGTAAATTGGAGGACACCAGAGGATATGAGAAGTGGGTGACTTTATAAGAGAGTGTCCCATTAGGAAGAAAGAAAAAAAATGCACTTCCAGAAGATGGGGCATGAGCTGCTCTAGAATGGAATGTGAAAATTTTGCTTTGCCAAAGTGATTGTATAGGTCTTTCCCAAGATATGCTGTATTGGGGTTATCTATGCAGAAATGCTTTTAGATCCTATCAAGGAAAAAAAGAATTTGAATTGTGTCATTATCCAACATTTTATTGGGATCTTTCCTGATCCCTCAATTCTTGGTTATCTATTAATTTCTTAATGGGTCTCTTGCTGAGTCCCTGCATAGAGTAGTCTTTCACTTGTTTTCTTCCTCATGAACCTAGAATTGGGGCAGAAACTCCCCCAAAATTTTGTGATTTATTTTTATGATTCTGAAATTCTTGCAGAAACCTCCCATCTTCTCCCATCTCCTTCCAATGATTCTTCAAAATGTGTTCTATGAAACACATTTTATATAATAAAAAGAAATATTGCCATGTGTCTTCTCTGCGAATTTCTTTTACAAACATATAGTAGCTCTGGGACGTTTTAGTATTTAGAATCTTATATTCTCAGTTAAGAAACCATTTTTAGAGAGAAAAAACTATATAAAAGACTATTTGGATGTTTGTGGATTAAGGTAAATGAATATTAACTTGCATTAACTGTAATTTTATTCTAAAATATTTGTATATGAAAGTTTCACACTTGAGACTGTCAAACTTAATATTACCTATCATTTACTCAGTGAGCAATTATGTTTTGTGCTCACATAAATATAATATTTAATTTAGAAACTAGAAGAAAACTTTCAATTTCCGTTCAATATTGCTGTATCTATCATGACAGAAAAATAGAAACTCAGAGAAGTTAAATAATTTGACTAAGGCTATATAGCAAATAAATGGCAAAACTGTTATTTAAATTTCAGATCTCCAAATTCCAAAAACCCTATTGTTTTCTATTATACTTCAAAAGAATTTAGAAATGTATGTGCTTAAAGCTAAAAACATATTTGCTTTGTTTTAGTAATATATTGGAAGAGAAACATCAAAGAAGAAAATCACAATTGGAATATAAATGGTATAATAAGCCTTGATTTCTTTAGTAATAAGAGAAAGTTGAAACTGGAATACTCTAACAACTAATACTACTTTTCCTAACTTAAAGTTAAAGGAGATATTCTGTAAATATTTTTTATTTATTAAAATTTATTTATTGGCAACACTTTGAGGTTGTAAATAAAACTCAGGTATCAGAATTTATTAATAAAGATGTGCTCATACAAATACAATCATACCTATATTTATTAAATATTCTCATTAGAGAGATCATAGTTTTACTCCAACATTAATGGAAATAATTTATCAACTGTATAAGTATGAGCAATGAAGATGAATGTAGAGAAAATCGAACAGTTAAATTCATTCTATAAGTAAATATAAATCATAACAATAGAGCAATATGGGGACAAAAAGATATCGGGCATAAATAAATGACTCCAGAGAAAAATTCTGGAGATTGCAGCAGAATATGCAGAAGATAATTGTTCAAATTCCTTTTCCTCAGTGCCTTATTTATCCTGTCCTAAGTCCAGTGCAGAATTCTCACCTGACCTCCTAGCTAACAGAACCTAAAGAGAAGATGGTTTCTCACCATCCCTGGTTTTTACTTAAGCATAGCACATGTTCTGTTACATGATATTCTTTTTCTTTCTCTGCCTTTCCCTTCCTTTCTAAAACAAAATTTGTACTGAATTTGGACATCTCTTGCAGTCCTCTGCTTTCAATATTGACTGCTGAGGACAAAAACCTGAGTCTACTATAAGAATAATGTCTGGAACTTAATGTCATGCTCTGGTGGTAATAAAGTAGGTGCTTGTAATATCTCAAAGACATCTGACATTACCACTTGTATAACTCAAAGTAGAGAAAAATATGTCAGGTTACAATATAATTTCTTGTTAGGACATAGTTTTCAGTGAAATTGGAAGCAAATTCTAAAAATGCAAGGTTACTTTTTGCTTCAGTTCCTGCTTAATACATGTACAAGAAAGTAAGTTTTTTAAGTATTATTGATCACTCCGTAAGAGTATCATCTGTGCAACAGCTCTCTGTTTATCTGAATGATGTGTTGAAGCTAGATGGATAGAACAATGCAGTCTAGTTACTAAAAAGAAAACACTGATACACAGAACACTAATGGAGACTCCAGGGACATAATTATGTAGATTGGAAGCAGGAATCAGTCATTAGTGAAAAAAAATGAGTAACAGGGGGTCTTAAAGCGTAAACATAGCAGAGTTTATTAGAATATTCTGAAAACTAAAACATGGCGATTTCTCAGTGGGTTAGGCAGATTAGACAAATTTTACTTTTTTGTTTGAAATACAGCTTTTCTTAGACAAATTTGAAGACAGAAGAAAATGTGAGAGAGGGTGTGAGACACTCAGACAGACAAATGTTCAAGAGAGATCATGGAATTTTCCCATTGAAAGATTGGTGGATGTCAGGGAGCTTTGCCGGGTCCCCCGACATTGCCGGGAAGCGAAGTTCCCTTCTACCTCCAGGGCCGGCGAGGAATGGATGAAAACTCAGGAATCCGATGCAGTTTTAAAAGGCTTTACTTATCACAGGTTCAGGCATACAAATCAGCAAAAGGAAAAGCCGGGTGCTTAGGATTCCAGGCTAGAACCCCAGCCACATGTAGGCCAAGATGGCGGCCACCACGTGTAAAGGCCTTGTAAAAGGAGAAGAAGACAAGACTTCCAAGAAGGGTGAGCGCTCACAAAGAGAGAGACCACAAAGAAGTGCAGGAGAAGGGAAACAGGCTAGTTTTATACCCCTGCCACTCAGTCCTTCCTCCCACTGTTATGGAAAGCAGGGAGGGTCAAATGCCCTTAGGTAATCCCTCCCTGCACCTCACCTAGGCCCTTTAGTATGCTAATATTTTGAGCCAAGATCTGCCTGGAAATGCCTTTATAAGGTAGAGAAGGGGGTTTCTGAGATGGCATGTCTCTGTACCAAAGACTAATACTAATGCCAGTTAAATATTTCTCCAAGCCTTCACAAGTCTCTTCTACTTCATTGTAGTTTTGTATTTTAGTTGCCTTTGAGTATATCAGGGAGCCATGCTGGTTTGCTTGGAAGCAAATAGCATTTCTCTCTGGTCTAATTACTTAGGGGTCCAGCGTGGCCAGGCTAATATGCTGGTAAGATCTAGCTAGTCCCACGATGATTGTGGTAGCATTGGGAGAATATTTATACCAGCTAGTACAGCATACATGGCCGGATAAACTGCCACATCTAGACTACCCCCTTATCTACGAAGTGATTTGCAGGCAGGCAATTCAGAGCAGATGCAGCAGCCCTTAGGAGTCCTGCAATAGGTGGAGACTTAAAGAGACCTTGTAAAAGATGAATTGAGAAGTAAAGAGATCAAGGCTGAGAGGAAAGGAAAACCAAAGCAGGTTTATTGGGGCTCTCCCACAAGGTTTGTGGGACTCTAAAGAGGTCAGTGAATTCTTGCCCAATATGGGCAATTTGCCCTGGGGGGGAGGGATGGAATGAAATGAGCGAGTTGGAGCTTCTTTCAAGCCCCAGGAATTCTAACTGGATGAAAAAAAACGTCGAGGTGATTTCTTATGCCCCATCTGCAGTGCTCACCAGCAGCTTCAATGCCCCTTCTACCATAAATGCCTTGAGCTAAGCCAAAATCCATGAGGGACACCACAAAGCAAAATACAGGAATTTCACTACTCAGGACGAGATACGGAGAAACATTTAAAATATTATTACCTATTATTGTCTATTACTTACTGAGTAGGAACCAGAAACTACAAAAAGACAATTTCTTTCTACTTTCCGGTAAATAATAATGATTGTATAAATTCCTAATTATTTCCATAAGTGTGCTCAGTTTTAATTGAGCTCAATAAATCCTTTCATCAAATGTGAAATATTGTCAAAATAAAACTTTTAAAATAGTCAGACAATTTTATATTGATATGTGAACTTTGCAAATATTTTCTGAATGTAAAATCAAGAAGCTTTATATCCAAGAGAATAAAATTAAGAATACATTTACTTCTCAAATACTTTTCCCCTAATAACATTTAATTCTATTTTGGTATGCTAGTTGTAATAGAAACATTTAATGCTTCTATAAGACAAAAATTGTATTTGCTCCTTGCCCCCTAAGTAAACTGAAATTTTGGATGGGAGGTAACCATGTGTTATTCACCTTCATTCCACCCCAGTGTACAAAATTCAGACTAAGATACAATATATTTATTAAAATTAGCCAATTATGTTTCATAAATATAAAACATTAACACCAAGAGAATGACAGAATCACACAGGTAAAACATTTTAGTACTCACATGGGTAATCCTTAGTTTTTAATCAGTTGCCTTCTTCCCTTTTGCTTATGAATGAGATCATTGGGAGGATGTGACTGGCAAGTCGTCAAGGTTTATCCTCCCCTAGCCTGGGGCCATGTATTTTGCCTCTGTTTCTGCAGTCAGAAACATTTTTAAAGCCATTGCCTGAGACAGCAAAGTATGGTAGAGACATCAGGATTGTGTATGTGAAGATCCCTGTTAAGCCCCCGCATAAACTCTTAAGATTCTGGCCTGAAGATATGGAGATCTATGCTTAAAACTGAATTAAACAAGCATCATAAGAAAGTCAGTTCTCTTGCTTTTTTTACTTTTTACTTTTATTTATTTTTGTTTAGGTGCATATTTTTATTGAGGCATGAAGGCAGAGAAAGAGAGAACACATGTTCAAGAGGGACACTGGCCTTCTCCCTGAGTCTGGAAAAAAGCAAACAAAGAGTCCTGTTTCAGAGAAAAGAGCTTGAGAGTACAAACCAAGTTCAGGCTTCCTTCTTACAAAACACTACTACCACCAACAAAGTGCCAAGACTTTAAACTACCTTAGAACATTGTGATGTTATATGTTATCTCTGTTATCTCAGATCTTTCTTAGGACTAAGGTTCCAAATATATTTACTCATAGGACACTTTTCGAGATCAAAACAAAACAGAGACTTGAAGCCTGCCTCACCAGCTGAGGGAGGGGCAATTGGATACAGAAGGGACCACTATGACGGTAGGACGTGATCGAACTGGATTGGAGCTGTATGCAGAAAGCAGGTAAAGGACCTAACAAGATGGCCTCTCAGTATCTGTGTTGCAGCCATAATGAGAGGAGAGAGAGAGAGAGAGAGAGAGGAGAAGAGGCAGACATGGGGGATGGGGGTTGGTAGGAGAGACACTAGGGTCATTGGTGTGGGAAATTTACACTGGTGAAGGGATGGGTATTGAAATATTGTATGACTAAAGCCAAATCATGAAGAGTTTTTGTACAGTGTATCTCATGGTGATTGTATTTCATAAAATGAAATAAAAACAGAGAAAGAAAGGAAAGGAAGAAGGAAGGAAGAAAGAAGGAAGAAAGAGAGAGAGAGAGAGAGAGAGAGAAAGAAAGAAAGAAAGAAAGAAAGAAAGAAAGAAAGAAAGAAAGAAAGAAAGAAAGAAAGAAAAGAAAGAAAGAAAGAAAGAAAGAAAGAAAGAAAGAAAGAAAGAAAGAAAGAAAGAAAGAAAAAGAAAGAAAGAAAGAAAGAAAGAAAGAAAGAAAGGAAAGAAAGAAAGAAAGAAAGAAAGAAAGAAAGAAGAAAGAAAGAAAGAAAGAAAAGAAAGAAAGAAAAGAAGAAAGAAAGAAAGAAAGAAAGAAAGAAAGAAAGAAAGAAAGAAAGAAAGAAAGAAAGAAGAAAGAAAGAAAGAAAGAAAGAAAAGAGAAGAAAATGTAAATTTTTTCATAAACATTCCTGAGTGGTAGAGCCAGGATTTATCACTGAACACAGCCAGGTGTAGCCCCAAAACAGAAGCAAACAAATGAAAACACTAAAAACACCTTAAAATGCAAACACTTAAAAGAAGGTGTTTCCTATTAAGTCTTTTCCTAATAAGGACTACAGAGCAACTACCAAATCCCTGAAGGGTTCCAGAGCCCCCAAGGATGGGATAAGGTTCTGACCACAATGGAAAGCCTCCATATAGAATAAACAGAGAATGGGTTAGTTTGGAAAACAAATTTTGTAAATGGAGACTATTCTCTTTCCTTTTCCACCTGGCCTCTAGGAATCTTTGAGGCATAGTTAGACTTTCTTCCTCATAAAACTTCTGAGATGATTTACATTTTATGAGTTTAAATAAGTTGAAATTGTTAGCAGCTCTAGTCCAGCAGTCATCTCCATTTTGCATTACATGTCCAGCCCATCTGATTTTCAATGCCTTAGCAAACGGGACAGCATCCCTGACTCTACGGTCGTCGATGGAGGTCAGAACTCCGGATTGCTTCTCTCAATTGAGTGAGGCATGATACTCTTTGGACAGAGCAGCATCTTCAACTCCCTACAAACCTCAATGAGCTTGGTTTTCGTGTGGATATGGTTGATTGTGCTGAATCCTTTTCAGAACCCAGCTTGCTTGCATGGTTGTTCTTCCTCTACAGCTGGACTACAGCCATTACCAACTGGATCCCATGAGACGTCAAGAGATCATGTGGCTGTCCACCTACAAGATGGTCAAACTTCTTCATCAAGACCCTGAACACACGCTTTGAGGCTCTTCTTATTCATGGAGCAAAGCATATGCCATTGGGCTACACTGGCATGTGGTAGGAACCAATGGGAATGTTACTGGCACCCGCTCTAAGCAGATGGACAAATAACGGGATGTCAAGTGATCAAGTGACCAAATTCCTAATACCAGTCTTCCCTAGTTAGTAATTTTAGATTCTGCATATACTGGATGTCTGACATTGAAATTATATTTATATCCTTAATTCTTATGAATTCTCAATTTTTCAAGAATTTTTTTAGTCTGGGTTTACAATCACTTATCCCACTGTTTTCTAAATGCCAGCCTCTGATGCCCAACACATAACAATCTTTCATCACTATCTTCTTTGCTTGCTCTCACAAATAAAACTTTATTTTTCAAACCGCATTTATTATGTCAAAATTTTGATGTAAGTTTAGTGTCTTCTCTCTCAAGATTATATCATACTATAATTGGTAAAATCTATAAGCTATATATCAAAAATAAAATGTATCTTATCTAATTGATTTTTCTGAATGGGGTCTTGGAGGCTACTTAAAGTTTTAGTATGTTATGGAAAGTGATATTTCTGTTCTTTTTTAAAAAATGTCAACAATTTGGTAATTTCACCATTCATGGGGGAAATTTATGATAAAGGATGTACTTTATCATGTACATGTACTTAGAATTATCTTTGTGGGGAGGGTGGATTTTGTGTCATACCTGGTGATGCTCAGGGGTTATTCATAGCTCTGCCCCCAGGAATTCTAGCAGTGCTCATGGGACCATACAGGATGTCTGCTAGCTAAAATGGATCGGCTACGTGCAAGGCAAATGCCCTACCAACTGTACTATCACTCTGGCTTTGTAGAATTAGTATTATTTGATGAATTTCACTATAAATTTTTCAAACAACGAAGTTAAATGTTTATAACATTAGAATCAAATTAGCAAATATCTCTTCAGTTTCAAATATTTTCAGAGGAGACAAAATAACTACAATGAGTTTAAAATTTTGTTATAGAAATAGCATATAGCACAATTCAAAGGAATTCCTAATAGATGCTATGAATAATATATGTCCTATAAGATTAATGAGATAAAAGTTATTTAGGGATTTTTGTGAGGGTGTGAATCACTTAATATAAAATTTTATCTACATATATGTTCCAACACTTATCCCTTCAAGTGTACATTTCCCACCACCCATATCCCCAATTTCCCTCCCACTCCCAGTGAAATGAATATGAACTACTTTGTAGCTGTGTACCTCATAGTGATTCAATTGAAAAAAGGTGGGGGGGTAGTAAATTTCTTTAAAAAATGAGTACTTGCAAAAAACATTGATAGATCTTAGTTAATAGTTGACTATGCTGTGAAACAGGGGGCATTTGCATGGTTCATAATATTTTCATGTAGAAATAGAAAAAATGTGATTACTTTCAGGACTTCTGATTACAGATACTGATATAATAGGTTGAGGTGTACTGTTCCGGTTCACATTAACTCTTCACCCCTGGAACAGGTATCCAATCAGGATGTGAAATGGGAGACTGGGTGTGGGATTTGCTACAGAATAAAGGAGCGCCCCGCCCCAGCCCCAGTGCAGGCTCAGAAGTCTGCTCATTTTTCTCCCTTTTGGAGCAAGCATTCCCTGGACCCAACTCTATCCACAGGACCTCCAGGTCAGGTGGGCTGCATGTACCAGATCTGTGCTTAGTTCAGGAGAGAATTTCAGGGCGAGACAAAGGGCAGAATCCAGACAGGGCTTAAAAGTCCAAGAGGGTTTAAATGCTTGACCTGGGACTCTGACCCGAGCACATGTGTCTCTGGCAGGAGACTGGGAGAGCATTCACGTAAAGAGAGCAGCGCAGAGATAGAACCAATGACATCATTAATGGGAGGTGAATAAACTGCGTGGGACAGGACAGGGAAGTGGACAGCGTTAGGGACTGAACCTGGACGTCATTCACGGGTAACAGAGAGGCCTAAACAGTTGGGGAGGGACCTAGAACCATCAGTGCAATAAACTGGCTTTGAGCCTTAGAGTTCTTTATGGAAATCTTTCATCCAATTCTCAAGAACCCACCTGCACAGAAAAAATCTACTTTCGAGTTAACAATACTGTGCAAATTTGTTTTGCTTTATTTAATTTGTGCAGAGTGGAAACAGGAGATTTACTCTTGTGATTTAACGCAGTATGAACAAGAAAAGAACAGGAACTGGATGTTGTAAACCAGTACAATATATTGTGGCAATTTCTGAGAAATGATAAAAGTCAAAGTTAAAAGTGATACCAAGAGGAAATATGGAGAAAATGACTAGACTTGGGTTTACCTAGATATAAATTCTTTTGTTAAAAATGGGAATTCTATAACACAGAAATAACAAAATCCCATCAGATTTTTTTGCTTTTTTTTAAAATTTCAATGATTCAAACACTTTTAATAGCATTTAATAGTTTTAATAGTAATTTATAAAGTAGTTGGTTTATACACCCATAATATCAGAATACAACTGAAAAATGTGAATTTTTGAAGAGCAACACTATCAGATTGTTGTGCCTGATAAATTTATTGGCCATAACTGTATGCTTCCAAACATTAAATGTTACTATATATATTAAGTGAATATTAAATGAATATTAAGAAAATATTAATATTTATATATTTTGCCTATATGCATATGTATATAGGTTAAATATATGTATCAAATATCCCTGGGCATAAAACAATAATTTTATGGAACTTATACATAAAGTAGTATATGTAAATAATATGTAAAGACCCATCTAGTATAATTACATTAGGGGAAGTAAATTTATTTTCAATTATCCCTATATGTCATAATGAATAAAAC
This sequence comes from Cryptotis parvus, assembly GCA_021461705.1. Classification (NCBI taxonomy): domain Eukaryota; kingdom Metazoa; phylum Chordata; class Mammalia; order Eulipotyphla; family Soricidae; genus Cryptotis; species Cryptotis parvus. Next base: position 9,725 of record JAJIBD010009946.1, on the reverse strand, counting down.
TTATTCTTAGGTTCTCTAACAATGCACCTATGTGTCTAGTAATTTTTATGCAAAACTGTTTATTATTTAAATACTCAGGTCTAGTGCAAGAGTATAAGAAAGACATCATTAGCATGAACTAGATTTTAAATGTCCCAAAGCTACATTCCATTAGCCAAAGCAAGTGACATAAAAGATGGAGGAGAAATAAACTCTCTGAAAAGTGATGAGAACTATATGACTGCTCTAGGAACAATACAAAAGATGCTTCATATAATTTCTTATTTTGATGTAGAAAAGTGTGTAGGAATATGACTAAAAATAATTCACCAGGAGGAAAGCTCTTCCAGGTTTGGCACCACCGGGCTCACCACCGCCCAGTCATCAAATGTGCCCTCCTGAACCAACCCAAGCTCTGCGGTTTGCAGGTGTGACACCACAGCACCCACATGGCTATTGAGCAACTGGAATGTTTTGCTCTTTTTTGTTGTTGCTAAGCAAGTGTGGCTTAAAAATGAACTCTGTTCGTGGGCTTGCACACATTGCCTGAGGCCATCAAGTCTAAGAGCCCTGCACTCCCTTGTGTAATAAATAAATAATAAATAAATATCTTCCACATCCGGACTTCTCTCTCATCAGAACTCCACCAAGCAGACCAGCCTATCACAGTCCCGGCTCGCGACGCCACGCCGCGGTTCATCAATAAATGCTGGACTTAGAGATGACTACAATAGTGTGCTACCTGCACAGCAGAGCCTGGCAAGCTACCTGTGTTGTATTTGATATGCCAAATACCAGTAACAATTATAGACCTCATTCTGGAATGGACTGAGGCTCTTTATATTCCTGGAGCAAGCAGATGCCCTTGGGCTCTACTAGCATGAGAGGTCATATGGAGATGTTACTGGGGCCCGCTCGAACAAATCGATGATGAACGGGAAGACAGTGATACAGTGAAATAAATATCCAGCAGGACAATTATTAAAAAGCGGTAAACTATATATTTTGAGAAATGTTAATCTCTATTATTTTCTGGCTAGTGATATAGTAAATAATATATGCATACTGAATATAGTAAATTACTGAATATGAACCAAATGCTTTGTCTAAGTGATGGCCTTCTAAAAGATATATGTTTCTGGGTTTTTCTCAGTAAGGAAAACATAAACATAGATGGTTTACACTTTTTGGCTTAAGATTTAATGAACAAGACCCAAGATGTTTTACAAATGAGCACAAATAGCAGTGAATTAGTTGAATTATATACAAAAAGTTAGTTTTAAAAATTACCTATTGAGATATGTCAGTATGTCTGATTAAATAATCCTCACAGTCATTGATAAATGCTTAAATTTTAGAAGAAAATCTTCCACAGAACTAGGCAAATGCTTCCTCTGAGTATACCTGAATTTTAAGTCATCATTTTTATAAATGCATTTAACTATGGTTTATATATCGACCTCATTTTCTCAACAACCTAAAGCCTCAGAGTACTCATTCCTTTCCAGATGTAATTTTATTCAGTCTGTGGGGAAAGGTTAGTACAATCAAAATGAATATATTACTTTAAATTTTATATTTCTTTAGCTATTCAATTCACTGTATCAATCTTTTAAGAAGTTGGCCTTTCATCGACTCTAAACATAAATTCAAGTAAGGTAAAATATATTATGTTGTAATATGTGTGAAATATATAGAAATGCTAGGTGTTTCATTGAAATGAATAAAAACTCTGGATGAATATAGTAACTATATTTTAAAGACATAAATATGTCTTCTTTCATGAGAAGGAAAGTTAGCTAAAATTATTAAATATTTAGGTAGAGAGGGAAAATGAATACTGTGTGAATAGCCTTAAGATCTTATAGTATGTAGCAGGCTGAGTACTAATTATGAGATTTTACCAAAAAGACACAGAATCAGAGGGCAAAGGGAGTCATACATTTTTATTATCTACTTTTGTTTAAACATAATACATATGTAAGTGTAAGGGACAAGATTGATGACAGAAATATATAGTAATATATATTCAAACATATTTATATAGTTGGCATTTATATACATCTATCTGTTGTGTCTTTCTATCTGTTGTGTCTTTATGTATATACATATAGACATGTATATTATTTATATTATTACGTTTATATATTAACGTAATTATGTATATCATGTATATTAACATTCATTTCATATTAAACTTTAATGATATATGCTATGATACTATAGATAACCACTTTTACATAAAATATGTATAATTTATTTGCATCAATAATTTGGGTGAGATTACTCAAAATTTTGCTCAAATCTTCCCATTTATAAATTATTTTTAAAATATGATTATTTGGACAGGAGCACAGAATTTACAGTATATTACAGAGCTTAAGGCTCTTGTCCTTGTTGTGAAATTTCAGATTTTTTCTCTGCATCCACATGGTCCCCAAGCACCACAATGATTCCTGAGGATAGGAATAACCTCTGAGCACTATGTGTCACTGGATCACTTGATCACTTGAATCCCGTTATTCATCAATTTGTTAGAGCAGACTCCAGTAACATTTCCATTGGACCCTATCACGTGCCAATGTAGCCCAATGCAAATCATTCCTTCAGGGTCTGTACAAAGAAGTCTGACCATCTTGTAGGTGGGCGGCCACATGATCTTTTGACATCCCATGGGATCCAGTCGGTAATGGCTCTAGTTCAGGGGTCATCTCCAAATCGCATTACATGTCCAGCCCATCTGATTTTCGATGCCTTTGCAAATGCCTTGCGGATTCTGGAATAGCGACGGAGGTCAGAACTCCGATTCCTTCTCTCACTTGAGTGAGGCTTGATATTCCAAGCATAGCTCTTTCAATTCCTCTTTGGGAGACACGAATAGCATTCTCATCCTAGCTTTCGCACGGTCCAGGTCTCTTAGGCATATGTTAATGCAGGGAGAATGGTGGAGTCAAAGAGATGTGCCCAGAGCCGGCGGTTCTTTGTCCTTTTACCTATTTCTTCCATGCCTTTGAAGGCATTCCATAACGCTTCTCTTCATCCTGCGCAGCTCAGGTTTTAGGTAGATCATCATGTTGACTTTCTCAACCTAGGTACACATAAATGCTGCATTCAGAGATGTCTGTCCCATTGAGAGTGAATGGGGCCTCCAGAACTAGTTCATTTTTTCATAAACATAGTTTTCTTTAGATTCAGCTGTAGACCTATCTTTCTACATTCTCAATCGAAGTCAGCCAGCATTTGTGTCACTTGGCTAATATTTGGTGTTATTAGAACGATGTCATCAGCAAAGGAGGTGGTCTAGTTGCCGACCATCTATCTTCACTCCCATTCCTTTCCATTCTAATTGTCGCATGATGGTCTCGAGGGTAGCTCTGAAGAGTTTTAGTGAAATTGTATTACCCAGTCGAACCCCCCTTTTGACATCAATGATCACTTCTTTGTAGAATGGTGAGATCCTGGTGGTGAATCCATAATACAGCTCATGAAGGATCTTGATGTATTGGGCTTGAACACCCTGTTTGGCTAGGGCTTCGATGACTGCTTCAGTCTCCACAGAATCAAAGGCTTTCTTTAAATCAATGAACATGAGACAGAGTGGCATCTTGTACTCCCAACAAACCTCAATGAGCTTGGTTACTGTGGGATATGGTCGAGTGTGCTGAATCCTTTCTGGAAGCCAGGTTGCTCGCGCATGGTTGTCTTTCATCTAATGTTCTGTCAACCCTGTTCAGAATGACTCGGGGTAAACAGTTTGTAGATGACAGACAACAGGCAGTTCGGGCGATAGTTGCCTATGTCGTGAATGTCTCCCTTCTTGAACAGTAGAACTGTCCTTCTGGTTTTCCGTTGGGAGGGCACCTTGCATTCAGACAGGTAGTTGTGAAGAGCCGAGCTAGTGTACTGATGAGTACTGATGGCAGATTCTTCAGGTGTTCGACTCTGATTTTTTTCTGGGCCTGGTGCTGTTTCCTTCTTTACCGACAAAATGGCATGTTGGATTTCAGAAGGAGAACGCTGGGGATGACATATCCATCCTGGGCGGAATTTGGTATGTGGTTAGGTGGTCGTGGCTATCAAAGAGATCTGAGTAGAAGTCATCCATAATCTTCTCCATTGCCTTTCTCGATGATGTGATAGATCCATCAGGGCATCAAAGGGCAGTCATTTGGACTTATAGTTGGCGAAGGACAGGCGGGCAGTGCGAATACTTTTCCTGGCTTCTGCTGCATCTTCCAGTATTTTTTCTCTTCTATCTTTGAGGTCTTCCTTTATAGCTTCTCTGCACCGCTTTGCAAGCTTGGACATTAGCATTTAGTCGCCTAAGGCTCACGCCTTGCCACATTGGCGAATGAGCTCAAGAGTTTCTGAAGATAGGTGTCCTTTCTCTCTCTCTCTCTCTTTCTCTCTCTCTCTCTCTCTCTCAGCATTCTTTGCACAATCATGGAGGTGCTGGAACCAGTCGGTTGTATTCTTCAATGATGTCGTCAATGATGGTATCTTCCCATTGTTGCTGCAATGGCACCAAAGAGTTCCCAGTTGGTGGTGGTTCTGGGAGTTCTCTTCTTAAACTTTGCAGCCTTTTCTCTCCATTGCCTGAAGTAGAATTTTGCACGAAGGAGATGGTGGTCTGACCCTGTTTGGAATTTGGGGATGACAGCAACATCGGTCAGACAAAACCGTCCATTGATGATGGTGTGATCAATTCCCGTAAATTCCACCCAAAATTAAAAAAAAATAGAATATGATTATTAAAAACATGTATCCCTGCTCCTCTGTTAATTATGTCATTTGAGGATTATTTAAAATGTATTTATTCAGCATTATGCTTTATATTTTACCACAGTCAGTTTCTAGGTACTGAACAGGCACTGGAGACTGTTTAGAAAATAAAACATACACAAAGCAGCAACTACGTGGAATTTATTCTACAAAATTCATGTCACTGAAAAAAGAATAAAAAGCATGTAAACTTTGATGTCATGGTTTTTATGCAACCTTTACAACTAATTATTTGAAGATGATATTTAAATAAATTTTATTCCCTCTGTTGTTTAAAAAAAGAAGTGCATGCATCTTTTACCTTTTATAATTTCATAAACTCACATTGCAGTTGAACAATGATCAAAGATTGAGTGTAATTTTCATTTAAAACCCCAAAAAAAGGAAAGTTTCCATATTTATCCACAGTTCTTTTCCTCTTATGATTCAATATAACTAATTTAAATTATTACTGATACCTTGTGGACACAATCTCTGACTTGCTATGTTTATTTTATTTTAATTTAAATATTTATTTTGGGCACTGTGATTCACAAACTTTTATTAATAGGATTTCATACATAAACTATTACAACAACACTTCTGCTATTATTATGTCACTTGCACCATTGACACAGGACCACCTTCCTCACTCCTGTGTTAAACTTAAATGAAACATCTGGAAAGTCAAATCTACATTAAAGTTGAATACTAGGTCCTGGAGACATAGTGCAGCAGGTTGGTCACTTGCTTTGCATATAGCCAACCACAGTTGATCTCTGGCATTCTGTATGGTCTGCTAGGAGTAATGCCTGAGTGTAGAGCCAGGAGGAACTCATGAGTACATGTGGTGTTGCCAAAAATTAAAACACCAAACAAGTGGCATAACAAAACACAAATTTTTGTCATTTTTTACAAGAATTATTCAGGAAAGTAATCTTTATATTCAGTGCACAAATTTGAATAAACCTAATATCAGTACCCTGCACCTCTAGGTGTTGCAGATGTGGCTGTGTTACCTGGCTGCATTGGTAGATGGCAGACAGGAGACAGGCTTGTCTACATCAGAGCTCTGCCCCTTGGGCCCTGGATGGTTGATGGTCTGACATAGAAAAAGTCTGGGTCCCCTGGGATGAACCCCATTGCTGCGCGGCAGAGCCTGGCAAGTTACCCATGGTTTATTCAATATGCCAAAAACAGTAACAATAATGGACCTCATTCACAATGAATGGAGACGTTACTGGCATGCGCTTGAGCAAATTGATGAACAACGGAAAGACAAGACAAGACAATGTCAGTATGTCAGTATGTAGCTTCTTCTCACGCAGAAGCTACATTAGATTCCATTATCATCTCTGCCATTCTTTTCCTCCACATTGACTTTAATGCCTCATGTTATCTATTTTGTGAACATCTCTATGCTATAATGCACCCAATATACAGAAGTTGTAAACACGGTTAACACAGAATTTCTCCCTAGATCAGATATGCTCATTTCCTCCTCCTTTTTATTGCAGTAATCTTAACAGATATGGTTGTTATATTTACCTGTCTTAGGGAAGTACCTTGACCTTTATAATACTCTTTTAAAAGTATTGCTAACAAAAATTTTGAAATGGATGATGCTTCAGTGGTTGTGATAATATATCTTCTTTGGTTATGATAATGTTTATTGTTTAAAGTTGTGTTTCTTCCCTGGTTTGTGTAATCATCCAATTTTTTGAGAAACATACACACACATGCACACCACAAATATATGTAGATAGAGTGAGAGAGAGTCTTTCTTGTCATACTTAGAAGTGGCAGAAATTAAGAGGAATCATTTTCAAATTAAAAACACCAACATTTGTAGACCCTGATACCAAACTTAGGTGAAATCTTGGATTTTGGGCTTCACAGTAGAAAATGCCATGAAATATGTAAAGTAAGATTTTATTTTTCTCAATCACTGTCTCTTGAATTTCTAAAGCTTAAAGAACAATATATTATTTTTAACATTTTCAGAAGATATATCAACTGACAAGGACCTGTTTAATATCTTCTGTTCTGTTTTATCACCAGGAAATCTCCTTGCTTGTGCTTATTTAAACGTTTTTTTTTAGTTTCAGACTTTTTGTGCTTTATCTCACTAGTTCTTTCAGCTAACACTACTCTCCTAATAAAGCTAACAATCTTTGCCCTTGCAACACCTAACTCAATTGCTATTTTTTTAGAAATTATTGTCAGAATCCCTTAGGTAGTTCATCAGAAACCAACAACACCCTGTGGAATACACTATCATAGAATAAATCTGTTTCAAGTGAATTACATGTCAATATTTGTGTTTCAATCACTATGTGACAACAAGCAGATGTGTATAGCTTCTCTCATTCATTTCTCAAGAGAGTATCAAATATAAGTCAAGTAAGACCATAAATAAGTGACTATTAATATTGTGTTGACGTTTATTAAATAAAATTATTAAATTTCTAATAATAAAATAATTTAGTTATTTAATTTTATTTATTCATTTATTCATTAGCTTAATAATATTTGTTTTGTGCAGGACTGTTTTTCCAAAAACATTTATTCAGATAATATGTAATAAATAATTACTGAGCAACTGACAGGTTTTGGGTATTATACTAGCTAGAAGAATATACACTTCACAAACACATAAAACAGTTCAAATTCACTATCATAAGGTTATCTTAAAGAGCATTTGTAGCAAAAAAAATCTCAATTTTGAAATTTAGTGAAGTTTTGACAAAATGACATATTGAAGCTAAGATCTAAATGCAATATAGTTTATGTCCTCAGCACTCAAATCCTGGAGTCAGATCTATGTCAGAATATTTAATGCTTTAGAAAACTAATATTGTGCCTATCTAATATATAACATCTCTAATGGGATTTAGGAACCACTTTAGTACTTGAAAAACTTTTTTTTATTTTAGCAAAACATGCCAATTTGTGCTCTGGTTAATGAATGACCTAATGGCATTACTTTGGTTTAGATCAGGTCTTGCTTTCAGAAATGTGCAGGCAGATTTGTTCTGATTTTCTTGTCAAATAAAGGTCCAAAAGTTATTTTGTTTCTAAAGTTCAGGAGATTTTTATCTTAGGATATAATTTTTTTAAAAACTAAGATATTCAGGGTAAACATTCACTAAGTTTTGGCTTCTTTCCAGGAACCATCACTTTATTTGATTGCGATTAAGGAGTTGGTACAACTCTACCAGCATGTACTATATAATGTCTAGATGTTAAGGATGAAGAAGTTAGATTTATATGTAAACTTGAAACACATCATTCAGTGACTGAATAAGATTTAGAAAAATGGAATATAGAGTTCAGAGCATGGTGTATTCAAATGTCTTTTTTATAAATTACATAAATAGGGAATTAACAGTAGTCCAGCAGGAATTTATGTGCTCTGTTCATAACTTTGTATAATATTCTCCCTTAAAATTTTGTTGTGAAATGCCCCCTACAAATCAAATATAGCAATGTTACCAGTTGATTCTGGCTAACTCTAGAATCAATTCTGTCGTGATCTTAAGGTTGATCTTTATACAAAACAAACAAACCCATACGAGCCCAGTATGCAAAGGGGGTCAGCACTTGCTTTTCACACTGCAGACCCTGGCTTGATACATGCTGTAAACTCCAACAGTGTAATCCTTGAGCACAGCTGTTCTGCCCAAACTACCCCCTCATGTGTGTCTCCATTTTTTTTTAAAGAACTGGCATCTTCTCTGAAAGAATGCACAAAGATTAAAATGATCATGTGTTTGAGGTTGGGTGTCAGGACACTCAATTCTATTCCATAGGTCCACAGGTCTATTTTTATTCCAATACCATGCTGTTTTAATTACTACTGCCTTGTAGTACAGTTTGAAGTTGGGAAAGGTGATGCCTCCCCATCTTCTTTTTCGCGAGGATTGCTTTAGCTATCCGTGGGGGGTTTATTGTTCCATAAAATTTCAGGAGCGTTTGGTCAATTTCTTTGAAGAATGTCATGGGTATCCTTATAGGGACTGCATTGAATCTGTACAAAAGCTCTAGGGAGTATTACCATTTTGACAATGTTGATTCTCCCCATCCATGAGCAGGGAATATGTATCCATTTTCTTGTGTCCTCTTTTATCTCTTGGAGCAGTGTCTGGTAGTTTTATTTGTACAGGTCCTTTACACACTTGGGTAAGTTGATTCCTCGGTATTTGATTTTCGGTGGCACAATTGTGAATGGAGTAAGGAAAGCCTCTTCCAATAAGTGGTGTTGGGAAAACTGGGCAGAGACATGTAAAAAAATGAATTTGGACCTGTGTCTAACACCATGCACAAAAATCAGATCAAAATGGATTAAAGATCTCAATATCAGACTTGAATCCATAAAGTACATTGAAGAAAATATAGGAAAAACCCTCCACAACATTGAAGCTAAAGGCATCTTCAAAGGTGAAACATCACTAACAAAGCAACTAGAAGAAAAGATAAACATATGGGACTACATAAAACTAAAAAGCTTCTGTACCTCAAAAGAAACAGTGACTAAGATACAAAAGCAGTCCACAGAATGGGGAAGAATATTCACCCAATACCCATCTGATAAGGGGTTAATATCCAGGATATATCAGGCACTGGTAGAACTTTACAAGAAGAAAACAAACAACCCCATCAAAAAATGGGGAGAAGAAATGAACAGAAACTTCAGCAAGGGAAGAAATTCGAATGGCCAAGAAACATATGAAAAAATTCTCATCATCACTATTCATCAGAGAGATGCAAATCAAAACAACAATGAGATACCACTTTACACCACAGAGACTGGCACATATTCAAAAGAGCAAGAACAACAAGTGCTGGCTTGGATGTGGGGAAAAGGGGACACTCATCCATTGTTGGTGGGAATGCCTGCTGGTACAGCCTTTCTGGAAAACAATATGGACATTCCTCCAAAGACTAGAAATTGAACTCCCATTTGACCCAGCCATAATACTTCT